>JAKSZP010013653.1:0-64724 GCA_022478985.1 Massospora cicadina | reverse complement strand
ATGGAGGGTTTGGCCATTTATGGTGCAGGCATCTTGCTGCAATTCGTGGTTCCAAATGGAGTGGATCATTTGGCAGGGCCCATGCCTTTGCAACAATCTGTCCATTTCATCATGATACCAATCTCATGATTCCCCCTCGCACAGTGATCAGATCTGCCCCTGATCACCCATTCTAGGAGCATGTCAAGAACGGTCACATCATTTGCCCCTTGTGCTCTGAGCTCGATCACTCATAGCACAAGTGCCCTATGGCTTCTGTTTCTTCTGCTTCCACCACTCCCCCTCTGGCATCAGCTCAGCTGCTGCCACGCCTAAACTTTTGAATGGGGCTTAATTCCCCCGCCCCTAACCTTGACAAATTCTGGTGTGGCTTCAAAAGCCGCAGCAATTAAAATTTTAAAATTTGTTTGATTTAAGCCTACCTGATCTGATGCTGAAACAGTTTCAGCTGAGCTTCCCTGGTTGACAGTTTGCAGCTAATTGGATGTGGCCAAACTGCCAACTCCAGTGGCTGGGCCAGCGCTATCCAAATCAAATTCTTTTGAGTGTCTCAATTGGATTGATAACACTAACCAAACATCCAGTGTAAAACTAGATATTGCTTCATAGGGAAGTCTTTGCCAATCCTCCCAAATTGCGCCACCACCATTTTGTCCTAAAATGATTATCCCATTTATAAAATATAAATAAACTGACAGTGAAGCTGCTGCAGCTCCTGCCAACACCCTACTCTGCTAGCAACTCCATGGGGCAATGGAACCCCTGGTTGAGGTATTCTATCCCCAATTTCCATCATGATTTTGAGGAAGAGACTAATTATGAGATTGAGGAGTTGGCTTTTGGTGCAAGCTGCACCTGCATTGATGCAGCAAAAACCTCTCATTTCGACCCTAATTATCCTGAAACCTGCCAGCGCATCAAGTCATTTACTTGCGTGCCTGCTCTCATCACTTTTGCTAGCATCAACTTGCTCAATATGTCATGGCGATGGACACCGCTGGCCTCATTAACAAAGAAAACCCACAATTATACCTCCTTATGCCTCATCTAGATTATGCCCCAACCCATATGCTATCTGCCATGGCCCACCAGCTAAAGCAGGTGCCAGATAAGATTTTCCCCAAAGCTTCTTCACCTTCTGATAAGGCTTCCTAGGCTGTTAGTTGAGGTGCCATATTAGGATTTTTTTATTTCTATTAATCCCTTTGTTTGGCCCATTTGCAAATAAAGATGTGTGGTGGCTCCCCCTTATGGGTAGGGCACCACTAAGGCTAAAAAAGATATGACCAATTTACCCATGCAGCTGGTAGAGCCACAAGGGTCATGAGAGCAACAGGTTTCACAGTTGAGCCTAAAATAACATCCATGCATGCACAAGCAGGCAAGAGGTCCACAATATAATTTCCTGGAAGAAAGAATAAGATTATAGAGAATAAAGGAATTAGAGTTCAATGACCCAAAACTAAGTCACAAATTAACACTTTGCCTTATGAGAAGTTGTTATCTTTTAAAATCAAGTACTGATTCATACACCTTAAATCACCTAAGCACTATATATACCTTCCATAATTCCATAAAAATAAACTACTTTCACAGAATCTGTCCTTGTTGTCATTTTTATTTGGTGCTAAATATACCAAATATAGAAGATTTATTATCAAAGGTTTGGACTTTGCCTTACTGTCATCAGTAGAGGTTTAGAGGAGATCCATTATGCTCTGGAGTAGCCCTCATTATGTATAGTTCTAAGTATAACACTGGTAAAACGCTTGGAACCATGAGTAAAAACCCTACATATGCAAACTAGAATCTCCAAATCACATGAGATGAACCTTAGAATCAGATATATGGATTATTGGAAGTGACTCAATCCTTTCCATCAGCACCCCTGGAGTGGGTGGGCCACTCCTGAAATAAGTCTGATCATTTGATAATCATTATAATAAATTTTAAATTCTCAATTTGGGATTCTAAATTGAAAATTCATATGGGTGGATTTACTATATATAAATTAATTAATCTTAATGTATTAATTAAAGGGTGGTTAGCCAAGCGGGTAAAACTGCTTCCACCTCTAGTGCAGATTTTGAGTTCAAAACCTGTACTGGCTAGAAAACATTCTCGGTGTGGTATATTTGTCCCAAGGTTGACCCACCTCGAATAATTTTAATGTATTAATTATATATTTCACCCTAGGCTATTAAAAATAAGATGCTTTTGTATAATTCTTTTTTTTGATAATTTCATTTATCTTTTTTAGATTAAGTAAAAGGTAACATTAATGGAGTTGAAATTAGCCAATGATAGCTATTAAATTTTTATTATAATTAACAAAAGTACTTAATAATTCATTTGTTTAAAATAAGTGATATATACATAGACATTTATCCTAGTCAATCCAAAGAATATAAAAGCAAGGGCCAAGTGTTGTCCCATATATATTTTTTGAAGTTAAAAGTGGTCCAAAAGCTGATTTAAGTTGGGAACCTTATTTTAAGATCCTTATAGTACTCTCCCAAATGGTGGTTTTTGGGAATAAAATTGGTATGACTTTGGCTAATAAAGTTGTTTTGCTGGACATAGAATATATAATTGGAGATCATCTACTTTTGCTCTTGGAATATATCTTTAAGGCTCACTTTTTAACCAATAAGGGTTCATAAGTTACATAAATGATAGACAACTTTTGTTATAATTATAATAGTATAGTGCAATACATGGATGTCACGACTGTATAACATCAAAATTTGACAAACTTGTACTGTAATATCATGTATTTATTTGCTCAAATTTGTAAATAGATTCAAATTTACTATAAAATCAAAAGACTTAAACTTTGGTGTTCTTCAATACTGTCAGAGTAGATATCTAAGGCAACTGATGCTGTTGACTTTCCAGAAGTACATATAAGTATAATTTATTTAGGTATGCCAACCAGGGGTTAGACATTACTGAAACAGAAAACTCTAACAAAACAGACCAAAATATAACTCAACATCCTGAAACGAGTAGCAAGACACAAAGAAAATAAGAAAAATAACCTACCAGGTGGCACAGCAGCGAGCTGCCTATCCCACTATGGTGGAGGTGGAGGGGGTATTAGGCAGATCATCATCAGGCTTGACATTGAAGAAGCGGATCAATGCTGAGAACAAGGGGTTTGGGGCATCCGCAGGATGAGGGCTGAGGTGAAATAGATAGGTGTTGAGTTTTTTACTGACAATTTGGGCCTGGAGAATAGCATCTATGAGTTTGGAAAACTGATGTTCTGCTTGGTTGTGAGCATCAAGAAGCTGGGAAAATTTAGCAATGGTCAGAAGTACATATTGTAGCATATGTTACTGGTGTGATAATTGTAAAAGGCTGTACTACTGGAACTATTTTATGGTATAGTTATGATAATAGTTCATAAAACTAAGGCTTTTCTTTCTCGTAACAATCACTTTAGTTACTACAATTTGATTTGAACAGCAAATTTGGATAATCACACACAGGAAAGATGGGCGACTTTAATAACAAAAATAATACAACATGGGCAAGCGTCGTGGCAAGCGGTGCGCTTAACGGTGCAACTAAGGGCAAGAAACGCCCTGGAGGGGGACCAGGAACCCAATCTGCAAAGAAATCGCAAACTCAGACACCATCTGGGTTTATGGTATTTACTGTAAAGCACGCGCAATACATGTAAATTCAATTCAACCAACCTTTGTCAAAGGTGGAACACGGGATTAGACTCTTCCTTGGGGATGAGTCACCAACCCTATGGGATAAAAACAGGTGAGGCACAGCCCTCACTTTTCCCTCACGCGGTGTACGTAGCCACCAACAACATGGGCCATAGCTGGATCAATATTGGTTTTGAAACAGCTGATGAAGCTGATGCCGCAGCAAAAATCTGCGTGGAAATTGCCCTCCTGAGGGCAAAAAAATTGTGCACACCGCGCGCACCAGATGGAACAAAGCAAAAACTTTGTTCATCTCCTTTGACTCGCTCCTCACCAACCTTCCTCATAAGGTAATTGAGGAGGAGCTCCGCAAAGGTCTTGTGGCCTATGGAGAAATCCAACAACTTGAATTACAGCGATTTTGCTTAATGCCCGACCTGTGCATGGGCAAAGCTATCGCTGTAATCAACCCCTTCCCAAAAGTGGAAGAGGATTTATCCAGAATTCCCCGCGCAGCAGAATTTCACTTTGCAGATGGGGCCAGTCAGCTGCATTCTGAGTTACACTGGAACGCGCACCACCCATTTGCAACCACTGTGGCTCACTGGGCCACAAGGAACACGCATGCCCTGTGAAAGAGGGCTTAATGGAAAATGATTATTGTGAGGAAGCTATGGACGAAGATAATGAAAACTTCGCCAAAATGACTGATGGTCACCACCCATTCCGCTGGGGTGAAAATGGACTATACTCCATCGTGGACCCAGTTAAAAGTAAACAGCGTAAAGCAGCACAAAAAGCCCACAAGAGAGCAGCAGCTGAAGTGGCGGCACACGCGGAATCCACCATTAACCACGGACAAATTCAGGAGGATTTTTCAGATATTCACCAAACCAACCAATCAGAACAATATTCTTAGGTCGAAAATTTTCACAGTAACCAGACTGAGCCACAAAGTGTCATCAGTCATGCACATACTGAAGAACAATGCAACCGCAATTTGGGTGAAAATGCGGTGCACAATGCAACAAAGTTGAACCTCAAAAATATAAAATCCAATCAACAACCCGCATCAAATCAACATGAGACCTGTGCAGGAAAAGTTGATGCAAATGCAAAAAACCGCATTTTCTTGAATCATTGGGTCAGATCAAGGGAACTAAAAATGGCAGTGAAAGAGTTGGAGTACAGATGCGGAGCATGGCCAAAATGAGCCGCGGTGGGATAGGACCAGGGGGTCCTCCCAACCGCTCCTGAGGCGCCACGGGCACCTCAGTGTCAATAGGGACGTTAAATATCGCGGGAGCCAGGGCTCATACATCCCAAGCCAAAAGCTGGCATTCCTGCAAAAACCTCTTGTAGACATCTTGGCCATCCAAGAAACCCACTGCCTACAAGGGGAAGAAGAATCCTGGTCAACCAGGGTCACACCATCACAATCAGTATGGACATCTCACTGTGGGGTGATAGTCCAAAACAACAAAAATTTAAAATTACAGATTCACCATCACACTTGCACGGTCGAGTCCTGGTAGCAACAATCGCATGCCAAGATGAAATAATTTCGTTAGCATGTATCTATGCACTGTGCACTGCAACTGAGAGAAAAAAAATTTGAAAAAATTTCTGCTCTCACCCTCCCACCAGATATCATCATGTTAGGCGATTTCAACTGCTGGGATAACCCCAATACAGATTGATGGCCTAATCCCAGGGGATACCCACCTGGACACATTGAATATCGCACAATGAAGGCATCTCTGGCTTACAGGATGCTCTTCCCCCAATTCACCAATCCTTCCCCACATGACAAGACCCAACATACGTGAGGGACTGCTCATATCAATGAGTCATATTGACCACATCCTCATCCCACAATCCCACCACTCAAGAATCTCTAAATTTACAACAAAAAAGATCAATTTTTCTGATCACCGATTAAATATGGTACAGTTAGCGCCAACCCAATCCCACACACAGGTGTCACCTTAGAGAAAGGTTCACCCAGAAAATATAATATTGCCTGAGATATCTGACTGGGTTGAAAACAAGGCTACAAACCCAGAATTCACAGCCCCATTCACTTCAGAGCCCATTGGAACATGGGAAAATTTCAAAAAGATTTAATCAACAAAACCTGACATATTGCATCACGCAAGTACACCACAGACACAGCCACAATCAAGCGTACCTTGGCAGAACTAGACCACCTGGAAATAAATACTCTGAGATCTGGCTATAGCCCTAATTGGGGACGCAAATGGGCAGAAATTTCAGCCTGACTTGACAATCTCATCTTTGAACACCAACACAGAATCAAAGTATTGAACAAAGGTAAGTTCATAAAGGAAGGCAAAACCTAACTGACATACTTTTTCCACCAATTCCACTCCCATGGAAACCAGCCCACATCCACACAGGTCCGCAAGACCAACGGCACTGTGGCAACTGACCCTGAGGAGGTCAAGGCGGAAGTACACCGCTATTACACCAAATTATATCGCGATATGCCAACAGATCCACAAAAAATTAAAGAATTTATTCAAACTGCCAAGATACAAAGTACACCACCAGATTACAATATACTATCCCTTATCACATGGGAGGAGCTTTGGGAAACAATTCGCGGTGCACCACGTAGGAAATGCCCAGGGCCTGATGGGATACCCTACAAATTTTACAAAAAATATTTTCAACAAATCGCCCCCCTCCTATTGGCGTCTATGAACCAGAGTTTGTTGGAAACACGCCTATTACCAGGAGGCCATGAATCCTACGTTATAACCTTGTATAAAAAGGGTGACAAGTTGGACCTAGCCAACTGGCGCCCAATTGCACTCTCCAACACTGAAACAAAAATTCTAACAAAAATTTTGAGCAGCTAGATTAGGCGCAATTGCATCTGACGTCCTATCACCCAACCAGTTTGGGTTTATACCAGGGCGTTCAATATGGAACAAAATTCACCCTGTTGCAAATATTTGCAATCCAAAGCAACTGGTGCCCTGGTCTTCTTAGATCAGGAAAAGGCGTATGACCGTGTTAGCTGGCCATACCTAAAAGAATTTCTACATGCCTTCAAACTCCCACCAAGATTCATAAAATGGGCGATGCTCCCAACAGAATCTGCAACCATGGCTGTATGCGGCCCTGGATTCCTAACAAACAAGATTAAACCACGCAGAGGGCTCAAACAAGGGGATCCCCTCAGCCCACTGCTATACAATTTCAGCTTTGACCCACTCCTCCGAGTAACTGACTCACGTCTCATGGGGATAACCGCACAAGGACAAATCAACAGTCAAGATACTGGCCTTTGCAGATGACTGCGTAGCAGGTATAGCAAACAATGAAGATGCCTGACAGCTGGAACACACTCTAGAGGAATACTCCAAGGTGAGCAATGCATCGCTCAACAAAAGGAAGACAGAAATAATCCTCTTAGGCAAATACACAAACAATTGGGCCACAACATCAGAACCTCACAACAACACTCGAAGAAAAAACACAATTGTTTTACCCTTTGCAACACCTCCCACCACCAAACCTGTCCGACGCCTTGGAATCTGGCTAGAATCAGGGGGATATGCTAATGAGACAATGGAAAGTAACCTTTTACAACGGGTATCCAAACGCGTCGCCTCCCTCAAGGGAAGAACCCCAGGACTAACAGGACGAGTTACAGTTGCTAACTCGCTCATCCTCCCAATACTGTGGTACCAGGCCCATGCGATAGCCTTCTCACCTACCTTTATAAACTCAATTCGCGCGCTTATCCAGGGCTGGCTGTGGCCTGGCTCTCACCCTCCTATACGGATGGAAACACTATTTGGCCCACGCTCAAGCGGAGGCATGGGAGTAATAGATTTTGAGAGCCATGCCAATCACATCCTAGGTACCTGGATAAAGGAAATCCTTGCTCCAGACCTCCCGCAACAACATTGGTCCAGAGCAGCAAGGACTAACTTTGCACAGGCGCTCAAATTAACCAACCCACATAGTCCACCCAGACTACTTTCATACCTTGCCAAGCACCCTACTGCAACGGGTCCACATGGAACCTCTCCTCATTTCAAACATATCCTCAGAACTATCCGCCGTATGGGATGGATCATAGAGAACATGGGTACTATACAGGGAAGGGGATGACCCAGCCCCCAATTCAAATTAAGAAACCCAGAAAACCACCCCCAGAGAGATATGCTCTTAACAACCCCAAATATAGCTAGGATAGAATACCTAGATATGCTGGACATTCCCTATGATTTAACCACACAGAAAGCAATGTGGAAAATGACACACCACCCACTCCTACAACCAAGGATAAGAGCAAACGCCTGGCGCTGTTTGAGAAGGACCTATAGGATGGCGGACCGCTCCAACTCCCTCCACAAAACATGTGCAGTATGTGGAGGGGAGGGATCCCTACACCACCGCCTAGAAACATGCCCCCCAACCAAAGCTATATGGCAAGAAGTCGCACGCCTGCTCAAGATTCAAAACGAACAGGAATTCTCGATATCAAAGAGTATCTTTGCGCTCCAGATTGAGTCACCAATCCCATCTACACTCCACTCCCTAATAATACATATTGCAATGTGGACAATACACACAATTGCATTAGATGCGTTCAAGGGCACGGTCCCAACCATTCATGGGATTATTAACAGACTCCATGTCCACTTAATAGAGCACTTCCAAGCCTGGCTCTATGGATATATGGGACCAAGACAAAAAGCGCTCATAGAATCATGGTTACCACTCTGGTTCCTCCACACAGACCCTTTCCTTCACACCTGCTCCATAGCAGGGGAAACCCCCTCAGAGTAGTGCACCAACCCCCATACCTGGCAGTCCCGCTGGCAACAGGGATAACTTGAGTACCCTAGGGTGCCAATTTTTATATTTCTTAGTTATTCTCTTAGTTTCACATATATTTGGTAATGTCTGTCCCCTGGTCAGCTTACCTCGGTTAAATAAAAGTTCATAAAACAAAGTAGTTTTGAATTCAGCATATTCTTTTGACATGTTTCTGATAGATGCCATAGCCTAGAACGTCCTTAGATTTTACTGGTTTTTCTCTTATTATATACTCTCTTATGTCGGATATACTAAAAGTTTTGTTTTGATTGTAAAGTGAAGACAAAAAATTAGCATATGCATCATGCCACTTGTATCAGGTATAAAAAAGCCACTGGTACTATGCAATCCTCTGACTAATCTAACTAGCAAACGCAATCATGGAGTTCTCAACTGTTGATGACTTTGTGGTTATACCCCTAGATATTATAGGAAATAAATAATTAACAACTAGTCTATGGTCAAAAACTTTAGAGCTTGGTGTATACACAGCATCATAAAGGATTATGTTGTAGTTTAATAAATAGTATATCATAAAGAGATACTAAATTATATCATGGCAGGATTATCATTATCTATGAGCTTTATTCATATGCTAAAACTTTAGAAAATATATCTTAGCATTTTTATATATCCAATCTTTCAATTCTGGTGTAGATTAGTCATTAGAATATATCTTGAAGGAATAGCGTTTTCCTTTTAGTTATGTGTACAGAGGGGAAGAAGATAAAAGCTTAAATTAAGCTTAAGATGTAAAGACTTATACTTTTTTAAATGGGAACTAAATTTATACTTGCTTCATGAAATGATCCATAGGTTAAAAATCTAGATTGTAAAAAGAAAATTTGTATAAAAATGAGTATTAAGAGAAGCATTCAGATGGCAAAATTAATTACCTCAGACACTAATTCTTTGACAGCAGGATTTGATCAGCTCATGGATCACAAGCAAAACTTTCTTTGACCCATAAACTTGTTTATATAACATAAAGTAACAAAGTACTAAGTCAAATCCTAGAATTGTTTAGTGCAAGTATATAAAGAGTGGCAGTCAACTCAATTGCAAGTTAAATAATCATGATATTTAATGGAGGACTTGGGCTCAACGTTGTCTCTAAATTTGCTTAAACTTAGTTTTTATATTTCAATCCCCTTTAATTTCTCTGGGATCCCACCATTAATATTATATTTTTTATTTGGGGTAAGCTGACCAGGGGATGAACATTACAAAAGCTCAGAGATGCAAATATAACCAAACTAAGATAATAAAAAAATGGATTAAACGAGACATATGGATCACTAAAAATGGCTAAAAAATATAATAATATATAAGATGAGAGGCGATAAACCACTAGCTGCAAACAGAGGAGGGTGAAGGGGGATTGAGAGGCTCATTATCCTTATCTGGGTGGACAAAGTTTAGCATAGAGCTGAGAGCACTGGTAGGAGTACATCCAAAAAATGGGGTCAAGAAAGCAAGATGGGGCTTGTAATTTTTCTCTTTGCTATGAGGAAGATGGTGATGTATTTAGAGGGCTTTCTCAAACTCAAGTATAAATTTGGGTAGGGTAATGAAGGTGGCAATATTGTTGCTTGTGATGCGGGTTTTTAGGCTACAATCTTGTGACTGCTATAAATTTTTGTAATGCTTTACTGGTAACTTGATGAGAGTAAGGATTTCTTTTTTATGTTTTGAGTGCATAGTGGGGAAGACAGGAGGGGTTAGTCCCTCAGCCTAGACTACAACTGATTTTGAAATGTCCTTTTGGAAGGTGCAGCACTAAGGGGAGGAAACAGTCTCTTCAGTGAGTTGGTGGTCAATTTAGAATGGGCTGACATAGTGGCTGGATGCACAATGTTGAGGTGGGATCTGAGCCACATAATTAGCTATGAGGTAAATTTAAAAGCCTGGGGCCTCAACTAGATTGGGGAAATGATTACCTGAAATATCAACTTACTCTAAATAATCCAAAGGTATTTTGATTGATGATTATTGGTTTGTCAGCGTATGGTAAGGCTGTGGTGGGAGGGTGGGTGGGGCTTTTACAATTAACTAGGGTCGATGTACTCCACTTATTGGTTGGAGCAGGAGTGGGGGTTTTTCAGGAAGGTGTCATGGAATCTGCTGATTAAAGTAAGACTGGGCTTCTAATCTGGGTGTTTAATAACCCAGTGGAAAGCCCAAAATGCCAAGGGCATAGCAGTTCTGAGCAGTTTTAGGAGGGATCCCCTCTTATTCTGGTGAGGGAAATATAATTTAATAAACATACCAAAGGCTTCCATAACAAACCAAATGTCTGCAATGGGGGCAACTGTGGGTCTTGCTGGGGCATCCCCAAGGGTGGAAGAGGCAAGGAGGACGATCAATCTTCTTGGCTTTGCAGTTGTTGACCTTTGGCTTCATTTTTCCAACCATTTTGGACTGATTCATAATAGAAAAAATTCTGAAAATCATAGAAATTTTCAAAGAGTTTGAAATGATGATCAGCCTCACAAATCAAATCAAATCAAATTGCTCCAACCATCAGGAGGCCTTGGAACTTGTCTTGTGTCCATTGAGAGATTATATTGGATAAAGAGAGGTTAAGTACATTTCCCAGCGTGGCAGATCGATTATTTTTAAATGGTTTGGGCTGGATTGGCCCTTGGCGGAATGGCCCAGATGGGTTGGTGCCTGATTCCACCATCATGATAGTGTGAATGGCGAGTCCTCCCCTCCAAATGGGGAATTGCAATTACCAGAGATGGCCTCACTTCGCCCAAATTGCGCCAAACCACTAGCATATTGGCGAGTCAAATTAGGTTGAATTCTCCTATTGTTTCACAAAATGGGGGTGGACCTGAAGCTGGTCTGTCAGGTGCTGAATAGTAAAAGGTCACTGCAATGAGTTAGCAGATCAGAGAATTTTTCCAAAGTGGTGGATTAACATCATAGGCTCAAAGCAAATTCCTGAATAGCAATCGCCATTTAGTGGGCCACTGGATTAATGGCTTGGAAGGCCCACTCGATGACCATTGGCCCTAGGATGCATATTGCTGCATACTTTGCAGGGTTAAGTAAAAGAATTGCAAAGAAAGTGGCAGAACTTAAGGAATAGGTTTTGGAGGGAGTAGTTTTTATATAATGTAAAGGTGAAAATGGACCAACAACTGCTCTTTAAAGAGCCAGTTGCCTTATATATGTGAAGTGGGGAAATGGGTCATGGGAACGTTTTTCTGGGCAGCGATACCTGAAATACTCATGGGTACTCAGCCTGGGTTCAGGGCTTCATCATCCGGCTTATGCAAAGGTCACAAAAGTCTGGCAACATAATCATCGGATCGGCCAGGGAGGTACCCTCACTGATGCTAACATAAGTGGATTAACTTGGATTGAAGGGGCAGCTGAATTGGGTTCCACCAGGGTCAATTCTGACGAAACTTTAAAAGAATTTTTAAAATTCCCTAAAAGAGAATTTCTGGCTCAGATCGGCTTTCCCAGACCCAGAATTTCAGATTCCGTGTCCTGGACCCAGTTTTCTGACTTGGGAGCCCTTTTCTGAGTTTCAAAGCCCATTTTCTTCTTTCCCAAGGATGTAAAGAATGGCGGGGTGGGGCTCAGTGGGAGGGGAAGCTGCTGTTGAAGGCTTCTGGCCTATATTATCCTATTACAGACCTCTTTTATCCTTTCAATCAGAGCAGAAGCAGCCAACTGGGGTACTTTGGTGGGATCTTTTGGTGCCAATGCAGTGACCCAACGTTCATCCACTACATGACTCAAGTCCTCAGTTGAGCCAAGGGCTCCACAGGAGCATTAGGTCCCTTCTTCATCCTAATACAACCTTTTTACGATCTAGCCTAAGAGGTTGGGTCTCTAGACTTACAGAAGGTTCCTGACTGGCTGAAACAGTGGCAGCTGCAGCTGCCACCTTGGGGGGAGGAGGGAGGTTCTGTCTCACTCAACAAAAGTTGTAGTGTCAGCAATGGAATCATCATGTGAGGATTCAGGCATGTGGGACGCAGCTTGAGCAATGGAGGTGCAGTACCATTTAAAGTGGTCCAGGTCAGAACAGGCAGGGAAGATGGTGCGTCCTTCATCTATTAAAGCATAGAAAGGATGGTCAGGAGCAGAAGGGGCAATTAACTGTGGAGGAATTGAAATCACAATTTTGGTTGAAGCTGGGTATATAGTCACAAAAGCGCAAGGGCATAAGTTGGTTAGGTCCTTTAGATGCAACAAATTGTATAATTGGGAAGCACCATATGCCAACAATCCAGTAATCAGTTCTTTGTATAAAAATCAGAGGGGTAGGTGGGTGGGGAGGCCCACAAACTGAACCACAATATTGTTAACAGTGGACAACTTAGTGCAAGTGGTTGGAGGGGGTGCCCTGGAACACCAGGGGAATGGCTGTAGCAATTGCAGCATTGGATTCACTAGTAAGGTCAAGGTCAAAGTACCACTTGTAGGGGTGGAAGTCAATGCGCCTGCAGGCAGCATAAGTGCCCAAGATAGTTATATTCATTTATCTGAATGTGGAGAAAGTTTTCGATATTCACTTGTAGGCCAAACTTCATACTTATCTGGAGGAGCACAAATAAGCTACAATTCACTATCTAAGATTGTGCTGGTTGGGGGTGGGATACTTTGGAGGAACATATAACGCAAGGAGTTGGGGGACTGGACAATTATTTCCAAACACATTTCCTATTGGGCAGAAATGCTAAGGTGGTTTTGCTGCTGCGCCATATTGGAGTAGTGGCCAGTGGGGCCAAGGATTTCAGATTGTACCATGTGTTAGTACCGCAAAGTTGTTTTAATGCACTTTAATTTAGAAATTTGCTTAAAAAGATGTTTAGTGGAAAGAAAAGCAATGGGTTCTCACCGTTATGGGCTTAGGACTTTAGGCTTATCATTGGCTAATGATTTGATTTAAATGTCTGGCGCATCTAAGGTCAGCTTCATATCATAATCTAGGTTGATGATATAAAATAAATTAAAATTCTCATGTTACTAAGATGTGCAACGGTTATAAAATAGGTCAGATTATAAATTAAACTGTTGGATTGTTAAATACTTTTATACCTATTGATAAATCAATGTAATATTTGGCCTTTCATTCCACATAAGCCAACTTTTGAGAGACTCATTATAATTTAAATTTAATTAAACTCAAACCACCGCACTAAAGATCCACTAATGTTCAAGCCCCACCTCCTGTTACTCCTGTATGGGGATGCGGCAAAACCCCTTTATCGTTTTTCACCCTGAGGGAAAATAAGTCCTGACTAGTTTGTCTAGTCCACTAAACTCAACTGTTTGCTTCATCCCCCAAAGGACTTAGCTCTTTATTAGAATTTTGATAAAAATTACAATAAGCAGGCGCTACAAAGGCTACAAAATTATTAGTTCCAGGCTCTAGTGAAGATAGACACAGGTGCAACGAAGTTATTAGTTCCATTGCTATAATTGATTTCAATCAGAAATACAGAATTCTGTATGAATAAACCAAAATTGAGCTACGCAAGAAAAAAATAGTGGTACTTTATTCGTTAGAAATAAGGGATATTTATAAGGGTAGATTTGATAGTTCTTTGTGAGGATTTTTGGGCTGAACCTGAGGTAAGGTCTTTCCTATTAGATAACTGATATTGCTGATTATTATTGCTTTACTTGTGATGTTCAGATCTGATAAGGTTCTTATTAGATGAGATTGACTTTCTTGTATAATGTTTTGCTCCATCGGATTGCTTAGCCTCATCCTTCAGTGGAGGCTGATAACTCCAAAGAGTTGATCCTTAGTCTATCTGAGAATTGTATATCTCCAACAGGGTTTTTAAAACTCATTAGACTGAGATACTGAATCTCAATATTAAGTAATTTCAGTCATTGCGGTTGAATCCCCCACAATGCCCCCTCAAGATCTTGCCTAGGGGCGCATACTTATGAAGATTTCTACTATGAACACTATTGATAACAGTACCAGTATCAATAGCTGCAATGGAGTATTCAATACCTTGACAATAAATAATATGGTAAGAACCAGCCCATAAGGTGTCAAGTTTGTGAATCCTTCCTTCCGGTCTATGATTATAGAAGAATACAAGATCCTCAACTTGATATTCAGGTAGCTTAGGTCTACTAGCGTTGGTTCTAGTTCCCACTTTTAAGGTGGTAGCTGCAAGGGAACTCAAAGCTAAAAATTTTACTCAAATGATTTCATCATTTAGTCTCCTCATAGATAAATCAGTAGATTGCGGGGTATCATCATTAAGAATAGGTTGTAAACTTGAGGGTAGAATAGGATCCTGGCCATCAAGAGCCTTAAAAGGAGACATTCCAATTATGTGATGGTAGCTAACCCTATAGGCTAACATCGCATTAGGTAAATAGAAATTTCATCTACTAAGATTGTTGGTGGCCATCTTTCAAAGAATGGCTATAAGGGTACCATTTGCTTGTTTGACTGCACCATTAGGAGAAGGTTTTTTTGGGGACGTAATTGACTGATAGATGCCCATTAACTTAGTAAGCTCATACACCACCTGAGAAATGAAGTTGGTCTCATTTTTTGATAATAGAACTTTTGGGATACCATGCCTGGTGAAAAACTTGTTTAAAAAGGAAGGATTTAGCCTTAGCGGTGAACATGGAAACAGAGATAACTACAATCCATTTGGTAAAATGGTCAATAGCTTAATGTAATATTGATGTCCTTAAGTGGCAGTAGGGAGAGGGCCCACCACATTGATACTCATAGTAGAAAAAGGTTCTGAAGGTCCCACAATTTTGTGTTAGTACATCATATTTCCACCACGTTGTTGTTGACAAGTGAGACAAGTCTCCAACACATCGTGTACAGATTCCAGCATGTTATCCCAGCAACAATGAATTTTCAACCACTGTAAGGTTTTAGCGACAATCCATGCCCTACAGTTTGATGAGCCTCCGTAATAGTATCAGTCCTTGTAGTGGTCTGAATAAAAAGCAACCATTCAAATCCCAACTTCTTGTATAAGAAACCTTCTTTAACATGAGTATCCTCAGTTAAGGATTGAAGCTTCGCTATAACATCCTTAGATTCACAATACCAGAGCTCAGGTCTACCAATCAGGTCATATATATTATCCTCCTCAGAAGAGAATAATGTTAGTATAGGCAATTGAGAAAGTCCATAAGCATTTTGGTGTATAGCTCCAGCGCGATGTTAAATTGTAAAGTCATAGTTCTGGAGCTTTAACGCCCATCTAGATAAGCGCCCATCAGGATCCTTCATTTGTTGCAACCATTTCAAGGAAGCGTGATCTGTGACTATAGTGAAATGTTTGCCTTAGAGGTAAGGGCGAAAATGCTTGATGATGGATAAGACTGAGAGGCATTCACTTGGTAACAATATAATTGCGTTCTGCCTTAGAAAGGGTTTTCTATAGTACGCAATGGGGTGATCAACCAGGTTGGTATCATGTTGAGCTAGAATGGCCCCAATAGCAATATCACTGGTATTAGTAAATAAGATAAAAGGTTTGGAAAAATCAGGATGAGCTAAAATTGGGGCACTAATTAAGGCTTGGCGCAAAAGATTAAAATCTTGCTGCTGCAATTATTCCCATATGAAAAGGACTTCCTTATGCAACAAGTATACTAAAGGCTCCGCAATATCAGCAAAATGGGGATGAATTGTCAGTAATAACCAACCATCCCTAAAAACACTTGAATATTGCGCAAGCTTTTAGGAACAGGCATGTCTGAAATAGCTTGTATCTTTAATAGATAAGGGTAAAATACCATTGCGATTAACTTTATGGCCTAAGAATTGCATCTCAGTTTTTTAAAAAAGATTACTTAAATGGTTTTAGCTTAAGCGAAGCATGATGCATTTAACCAAATAGTACCTTTAAATGAGCCAAATGCTCATTAAAAGTGTGATAGAAAACAGTAACATTATCTAAATAAACCAAAAGCCAGAAAAGTTTTAAATCCCCAAATAAGCCATCCATGGCTCTTTGAAAAGTAGCAGGGGCATTACAAAGCCCCTGCAGCATACGTGTGGGCTCAAATAACCCCTCGCTGGAGATTAAGGCGCATTTTTGATGGTCTTCCAAAACAAGGTCAATTTGCCAATAGCCACTCACAAGGTCCATAGCTGAAAATAATTGTGACCCAGACAATTTTATCAATGAATCATCAATGCAAGGTAGAGGATAAGAATCCTTTTGGGTAACAGCATTGAGCTGACGATAGTCCATAACCACTCTATGACCCCTATCCTTTTTCTGGATGAGTAGTAGAGGAAAAGCTCATGGACTATTATAAGGCGTTAGTAGCCCCTCATTTAGGAATTGTTTCAATTCCACTGAGATTTGAGCCTCCTCAACTTTAGATCTGTGATAGGGCCAAGCTCAAATAGGGGGAGTATCCCCAGTTTTCATCTGATGCTGCACATCTTTTATTAGCCCAAAATCTCTAGGACCTTTGGAAAATATATCCGCATACTCTTCAATCAAAGCCTCAGATTCATGCTGTTGTTCTGGAGTGAGTGAATCTCCAAATTTGACATCAATTCTAGCGAAGATAGGGGGAACGCCCAACCCAAAATCACAAAAACACCACATCCTGAGATGGACAAAATTTCACTCACAGGAGTAGGATGAACATAAGCAATGGGGTTATCTCGATTCATTTGAATAGGTTGAGAAGTGAGATTAGCTAGTAAGACTAAAACAGTCCTATCATTAGCGGGATCAAGGATACCAGGGAATGTTAAATCCTCCAAATGAGAGGGATTTCTGTTATCATAAATCTCTAATACATGATCATCAGGTACAAATACTTATACTATAGTATCAATGATGACTTGAGCTTTTGGAGGAATAGTTATTAGATTATCAGAATATAAAGGCATCCCTTCAAAGGCTCAAGCTGATGGAGGAGAAAGTATAGTCATTGGTCCCAAAATTTGGTACTCAAGATGAGAGATAGAAGTGGGATATTCTGATAAGCAAACGCGTGGTTTGAGTTTGCCTTTGCTATTGGGAACATATTGAAAAATTAAAGGTATTCAGTACCCATGTCATGGTTGGATGACTTAATAGTTGTAATTAATGCCAAAGATAAGGCTGGGCGACAGGAGGCCCAGAAGGTAAAACTTCAGGCTCTTAATGACCTGAAACACACCTTAGACCAACGCTGGGTGCAAACAAAACATGCCCAGGTTGGTACTAAGGGGGTGCAAAACCCCAGCCCCTTTTCTCAGCCCAGGCACTGAAATGAACGATCTATATAACAAATGAAGATGGTTCAATTTGGTTAATTGGAGAACAAGGGGTTGAATCACATTTGAGTTATGTAATCATGTGCTCTGGGTAGAATACAGCTTCAATCAATCACTCAAGTGAAGGTATTTTTGGTGTATTTTACCAAAATGGATGGGAGCATGTGTCTATTGGAGCTTCAAGGCTTGGGAACACTTCCACCGACCCTTAATTACCCTGACCTACTTAAAATATGTTTTTGCGACCAACATTTCTTGTTGGTCAACTTTTCTGAATAAAATTTCCCTGTTTTTACCATTTTATTACAATGTTATCTCATATGATCCTGTGTGTGGACCCCTTCGAGGAGGTCTCGCGCCACATTAACCATTACATTTTGAACACAATCCAATTTTCCCCACGTGCAACATAGGTTCGCCCAGAAACCTACAACCTGGGCCATTTACCTCTTTTCTCCTTGTGCACCGCGTCATTTTTGAATGGTTCCTTACAACACTTCTTGGTTTAGTTACTATTGTTCCAGCACCCTCTGCTGGGCGCTAGTAGATTAGTACTAACAGCTAGTTTCCATGCGCTGGCTCTGTGTACCGAGCACCACCATGATGGAAACAGGAGAGTTACAGACACTCTCCTTACATTAGTCAACCAACCACTTAACTCTATGGGCATGGACTTTTTCCATGTGGAACTTTTCCAAAGTGGGAACAGTGGATGCCAGCTGTGGGATTCAGCTGTTGTTAGCCGCACTGCAGTTTCCTTTTTTTCCTACTGTTGGAGCAACTTGGCGTTATTGTGGTTGACTCCAACTGGAAAATATCCACCCTTCGTGCTCATACCTGGTGGATACAGATGCTTTAAGGTCCTAAAGTTGTGATTCCCTGACTTTCCGCCAAATTTGTCACTTTCAATTTAAATAAACGAGTTTTACTTCGCCCACGCTTTCAGATGATGCTGGCAGAATCAGCGCAGATGGGCCTGGGGGTGTTGGCCTTGGATAACATCTGCCATTCTGTTGCTGTTCAAGGAATAGGATCATTCACGTCTAAAAAAGCGTTTTATAACGCGTTTTATAACGAAAAATAGTCTCTACCTCTGAACCGTTTATTAGCTCATATGACCTGGTTGAGGACCCTATTCCGGTATATCAGATTACCTCTGAGAACCCACGTTTGACCTCTACCATGATCCAAGGAACTCAGGAAGTGGAGAAGGAACTTCATCTTAAATACAATCATGTATTTGCACCTGCAGAAGGTGTGTAGGATATGTGGCCTCAGTAGTAAGAGTGGCCCACTATCCCTCCCCCTTCTATGATTCCAAAACCTATCCTTACGGTTTGCTCAAGCCAGAAGAATTTTTAGGTGAGGTGGGGGCGTTGTCTGCTTTTAATAAATCCCATTATGGATACTTTCTATTGACTGTGACCCTCACATCCCCTTTGGGAAAGATCAGCACAAAAATTATAATGGATACCGCGGCTACAAATAATTTTATTGACCAGGACCTTGCTGACTACCTTGAGTTGAGTTTCTCACCAGGTGGTATGGTTAGAGGTGCGGCTTCTCAAGGTATCCCTGTGTTGAAAGTCATGGGGTTGGTGGACTAGTAGGTGGGCACCTATCTTCTGTCCGACCATTTTAAAGCTATCAGGAACCTCTTGTTTTCCATTATTTTGGGTGTAGAGTGGTGGAGAAAGTTTAACGTTTTAACAAATTTGAAAGAAAACACTCTATCCTTGTCTTTGTCCAATGGTCACAGGTTGATTGTTCCTTTGTCAGAGGATAACGCCCAGGGCAAACTACCTCATTGGCCCGATATTCCCACTTATAAGCTTGCCCCTTTGCTAAAGCCCTCTGTAGAGGTTCCCCTACCGTCCTGTTTGTAGGGGTTGGAATCTTCTTTTGATGCAGCCTCCGCTAACACACTTCCTGAGCTCTCAGAATTTGAGTGTGACTTCAAGCTCACTGTGGATCTGGCGCGTATATCTTCACCTATTTACCCATTGACTGTGCGGGAGGAAGGGGCGTTGGAAGTGTGGTTAAAGGATTAGTTAGCCAAAGGTGCCATTTTTCAGCGTACCTCCCCTGTTTGCTCCCCGCTTCTCTTTGTTGAGAAGGCTGATGGTACTCTATGCCCCTGCATAGACTATGGGAACTCCAATAACGTTATTGTACCAGACCTCTATCCCATCCCTTTGGATTCACAGATTGCACGCTATGTGGAGAAGGCGAAGGTCTTCTCCAAGCTGGATTGCCTCAATGCGTTCAATTAGATTTGGATTAAAAAGGGACAAGAGTGGCTAACCGCATTCCATACCAGAAAAGGGATCTTCCAGAAGCGGGTCATGCCCTTTGGGCTTAAGAATGCCCCTGCTATTTTTCAACTCCGCATTGATGCAGCGTTGGGGGACTTTTTAGGGGTATGTGCGGTTTCCTACATGGACGACATTCTGGTGTTTTCCCTGACCATGAGTCCCATGCAGTACACCTTTGGCAAGTGGTGGAGAGGTTAAAGGCAGCCAGCCTTACACTGAAGATAAGCAAGTGTGAGCTTTTCAAGTCCCAGGTCACTTTTCTGGGCAACGTCATGTTTGACCAAGGACACATGATGACTCCAGACAAGGAGAAGGCGATTTGTGAGTGGCCTACCCCTACCTCAGTCAAGGAATTGAGGAGCTTTTGGGGACGTGTACGTTCCTCAAGATGTTCACATCCAACCTCTCTGAGGTGGCAGCTCTCTTATATAAGGCTAGCGGTGCCAAGGTGCTTCAGTGGTCCCCTGTTTTGGATGATGCTTTCCAAGCAGTGAAGTGCACCCTGTTGTACACGTTTTTTCTTCGCCATTTTGACCCTTCAAAGGTGTTCATTGTGGCTATGGATACCTACAACTTCGTCATAGTGGCCGCCTTGTTACAAGTAGGCGAAGATGGGATAGAGCATCCAGTGGGATATTTTTCTAGGAAAATGTCTTTGCCAGAATTGAATTACGCCGTTTATGACAAGGAGTTACTAGCAGTGGTGGAGGCGCTTACTTATTGGCGTCACCACTTTCATGGCTCATCCCAACCTTTCCAGGTATGTACAGACCACCATGCCTTGCTGTACTACCGCGCTCCTCATGTCCTAACCCCCACAGCAGACCCGTTGGCATGAGACCCTTGCCCAATTTACCTTTTTGTACAAGTTCACCAATGGCAAGGATAACAGTTTGGCGGATGCTTTAAGCCGCAACCCTTCTTTAGCTCCTGATCCAAAGGAGGTAGAAGTCCACAACATACAGATGATGATTCCTCCAGAGAAAATTTTGTCACATCTTCCCTGTCCCTTGGCCAACGGGCCAGCGCTTACACCTCTGGAAAACGAGGAGGAATATGGTATGTTATTAAAGGTTGTCCTTTCTCAGCCGCTGTTGGGCAAATATACTATGGTACTTGAAAAAGAGAGCTTTAAATCAAGAGAACCTATCCAGGGGCTATCACGTAAAGGATGAGATGGTGTGGTTTCAGGGGCGCCTCTGGGTACCTGCTGGACCACTGCGCCTGGAAAATAATCTGGGACCATCACGATGGGATCACCATTGGTCATCCCAGGAAAGCAAAAACTTTATAGTTGATACGTTGAACCTATAATTGGAAGGGCTTGCCTGCTCAGGTGGGGTGGTATTTTAAGGAGTGCCTGGTCTGCAACCAGATGAAACCCAATCGTCAACCTTTAGCGGGGTTGTTGGTACCAGTCCAAAAGGCTGATGGGCCCTGGACTTCCCTCTCAGTTAATTTCAATGTGGAATTACCGGCCTCTGATAGTTATGATGCCATCATGGTGGTGGTGGACCAGTTCACAAAGTTCGCTCACTTTATTCATTGTAGAACTACAATGACCGGGGCTGGGATGGCTAGGCTTTTCGTCACCCATGTGTTTGCGCTACATGGGGTTCCCCAAGAAATTATCAGTGATTGGGGCCCCCAGTTTACCTCTGTGTTTTGGGATGAGTTGCTTTAGACTCTTCAGATTCGCCCTTGCCGTTCAACTGCCTATCACCCCCAATTAGATGGGCAGACTGAATGAGTGAACCAGTGCTTGAACAGTTTCTGCGGTGTTACACCGCCTCAGATCATTCTTATTGGGTTTCTCACTTTCCTTGGCCCAGTTTAGCTACAACAATACCTTGCACTCCTCGATTGGTTGTTCCCCTTTTTTGCCAGCCATGGCTTTAACCCCGCCTTTAACATGGAGTCCAGATGTGGGTCTAATGTTGAAGCGGTGGTGGAATTTGCCAAGACAATCAAGAAGGTCCACCAGGGGGTTTCCACAAGCTTGGAGGCGGCAATGCGAATGTATAAAGAGAATGCTAAATGTGAAGCGCTGAGTGGGTCCTGCGTACAAAGAAGGGGATCCGTGATGCTTGATGCTCATAACATCTCTATCAAGCAGCCATGCAAAAAGCTAGGTCCAAAGAGAATTGGTCCTTACCGTGTAGTTAGAAAGGTGGGTCATGCCTCATACCAGTTGGATCTTCCCTTTGCATTCTGGATCTTCTCCATCTTTCATGAGAGCAAATTGATGTTATTTGAGGGTCCTCCACCTGCAACTCCTGAGGCTTATCTCGTGGATGGGGCGCCAGAATGGGAAGTGGAGGAAATAGTATCCTCCCACTGTGTTAAGCGACGTCTCAAGTACCTGGTATCTTGGAAGGGGTTTGACACGGCTGAGAATAATTGGGTGCTGGCACATGACTGTGTACATGCCCAAGACATAATTGAATCATTCCATAATCGTTTCCCTGAGGCTGCAGGATCAAAGACCAAGCCAGCCGTTGCTGCTATGAAGTTGCCACCCGCTCATAAGAACTTCTCCTTAGAAAAAGCCCCTGTAGGGGTGGTGGAGCCCAAGAAGGAGGAGAGGGTAATGTCATGGTTGGATGACTTAATAGTTGGAACCAACGCCAAAGATAAGGCTTGGTGACAGGAGGCCCAGAAGGTAATACTTCAGGCTCTTAATGACCTGAAACACACCTTAGACCAACGCTGGGTGCAAGCAAAACATGCCCAGGTTGGTACTAAGGGGGTGCAAAACGCCCAGCCCCTTTTCTCAGCCCAGGCACTGAAATGAACGATCTATATAACAATTGAAGACGGTTCAATTTGTTTAATTGGAGAACGAGGGTTTGAATCCCATTCAAGTTATGTAATCATGTGCTTGGGTAGAATACAGCTTCAATTGATCACTCAAGTGAAGGCAGTTTTGGTGTATTTTACCAAAATGGATGGGAGCGTGTGTCTATTGGAGCTTCAAGGCTTGGGTATACTTCCACCGACCCTTAATTACCCTGACCTACTTTAAATATGTTCTCATGACCAACATTCCTTGTTGGTTGACTTTCCGAATAAAATTTCCCCATTTTAACCATTTTATTACAACGTTATCTTATACAATTCTGTGTGCGGACCCCTCTGTGGAGGTCTCACGCCACATTAACTATTCCATTTTGAACACAATCAGACTTTCCCCACGTGCAACATAGGTTCGCCCAGAAACCTACAACCTGGGCCATTTACCTCTTTTCTCCTTGTGCACCGCGCCATTTTTGAATGGTTCCTTATCACACTTCTTGGTTTTAGTTACTATTGTTCCAGCACCCTCTGCTGGGCGCTAGTAGATTAGTACTATTAGCTAGTTTCCATGCGTTGGCTCTGTGCACTGAGCGCCACCACTCTAGAAACAGGAGAGTTACAGACACTCTCCTTACAATCAATTAAAGAAAGGTAATTTCCTTAAGACTGATTATTGCATTAAAATTGATGAAAAATTTGGTTCCTATGAGCAAGTCATAGCGGTTGTTGTCCAATACTACTGTAGGGGCTGAAACAACCAACTTTCTTAAAGCGCATTGGAAGGGAAAAATAAGCTCCTATAGATTTAGTGTTTAAAGGATCAGCAGTTCCATAGTCTTGAGAATGTTTTAAGTCCAGCGCCACTTTGACTATCTTCATAAGTCTGGACGAGATCACATTTATGGGCGACCCTATATCAATGACAACCAAAACTTTCACTTTGTGCACTGTAACTTCCACCCAGGTCACATCAGTGCCAAGGTGTTGGATTGAAAATATCGAGATACTTAACAGGTGAATTGAATTAGAAGAAACAGAAGCATAAGATGAAATAGAATCTTTGTTGGCTAATTCATCAGGAATATCAAGTTCACCAGGAGCGGATATCACATAACAGTCTTTAGGAGTATTAAAAGTATTCGATTAAGGCACAGGAGGTAGGTCAGCACAGGGAGCCTCATGCCCTATGCTGACTCCTCTTTTTGACTCTCTCACTTGTTTTTAACATTGAGATTCCATATGACCCATGAGACCAAAATAATTGTATGGCTCCTTCATCAGTTTAGGTTTGGGTCTAGGTGGCATCGCATGGATATAAGAATGAAGGTTATTATGGAGGTCAGGTGCACCACACTATCAGGAATCTCAATTAGTGACTCTTTGATGTTGAGAATAGATCTGAAATTTCTTTTAAATGATTTTAAATGCAGTAAAAACTGAGCTCAAGAAGCAAACGCACTCATCACAGCTGAAATGGTATCGTCTATGTAATACAATTGCAAGTGGCAAGAGTCTGGGCCTCATGATAGAATTTCTTAGCAAAATCCTGGATTGACCTCCTCGCTTGATTTGGATGCTCATAAAGGCTTGCTTTTGGTTAGATAGGATTTAATCACTTCCAAATTCTTTAATGAGGGCAGTTTTCACTTGAGCCCACATATTGCAAACCTTAAGTTGAGGAACCATGATTTCTTGAGCGAACAGTATTAGACAAGAGGTAATATGCCATACTTTTTGTTGATCTGTCGCACCGTCCATTGCTCGCTCATAGACAAATAGAAACAAATGGATGCACCTTCACCTGGCTCAAACTTATCCTTAAAGGTAGGTTGAAGGTAGTGGGTTCAAAGCTCTAAACATGTACACCTGATACCATGACCGGATCAGCTTTAGAGGGTTTAGACTCTGGGATATGAGCTTGAGTGGGAATTCGGTCAACTTGTTGCCTTAAAAGAGTGAGGTCCTCTTGTAAATTTTGAACCTATTGAGCAAGATGATCATTTGCAGGCGGTTGATTTAAGCTAGAAATCATAGTGATCATATCTTCCTGTTTGTTCTCAAGCACACCACATTTTTCAGATAAACGTTCATTGGAAGTATTTAACATTGCAAACTGGGTTTCTTGCATAGTTTGGTTAGCATCACATAGATGGTAAGCATTATCCACACCATCCAACAAGTTGGTTAAAGAATAATTTGGGCAGTCAGAAGGCCTTCTAAGGATAAAAAACAACCTTGAGCTATGGCTTGGATTTGAGTTTCTAAGGCCTGTACTCTTGATACTAGTAGACTCAAAGGTCAGAATCGTGCATTGGAAGCGAGGAGCCAGGAAGACCAGGAGGTCCAGGGGGTCCTTGTGACCCATCTCAACCTGCAGGCCCCAGTGGGCCTCGTTGACCCACAGGGCCTTTAGGACCTTGTTCACCAGGAGGTCCCAGGGTTACTGAAGGAGAACTAGGTGGTCCTAGAGGACCAGGAGTACAGCAGAGCCGGGTCCACCTTCTGTGATAGTATCCACAATTTGACAAGTTATTGAAGTAGCCCATCGAGCTCAACAAAGCGCTCCTCATGTTGGGCCCACAAATTTTCCAGTTGTCTTATAATCTCATCCTCAAAGGAGTGATTCAGTGGTGAATAGGATTAGTGACATCACTATAATATTGAGATACTTCTTAGCCGATGTACCCCACAACTATATTATCAATTCTCACCAAATGGTTATGTAGATCGTTGATTTCCCTTCTATTATCAATTATGGCTTCCCAATTATCCCAACCAAAGTTAGAAGCTATCTTATAGAAAGAGGATAACTGAGAATATAATTGTTGTGCCAGGGTCAACTGGCGTTGGATCTCTAGATGATGCAAACCCAATATCTGGAGTATGTGATGAATAGCAGGATGTAAGCAATACCGGAAGTACTGCTCAGTTCTAGCCAAAACAACTTTGGTATGTTGTAACACCTCCCTGTTGTATAAGTTCATCATATTATTGGCAACTTTAGACAATCAGTCTTGATTAGGATGGGCGCCAGGCTGGATAGCCCCCCTTATCAAGCCTTTGACCTTTCTTCTACCTCTGCAGAGTGAATTTGATAATTATTTTAATCTTGGCCCTCAATGGCCAAGTCCATAGAAGCTTATAATTGAAGATCATTGATATTAGTGCTAGGCATCTCCTGCCTGTTAGAGTGTACCCATCAGGTGATACTCATTGATTCCTCAGAAGAGGAGCTTTCTTCTTTAGACATATTCATCGTCATAAAAGTATGTTTTCACCAGGTAGCCTTGGAAGCAGAATTGGCAGGGAGCACCAGTATTGGAATTTTGATAGATATTATGATAAGCAGCCACTACGAAGGCTACAAAATTATTAGTTCTGTGGCTCTAGTGAAGATAGACACAGGTGCAACGAAGTTATTAGTTCCATTGCTATAATTGATTTCAATCGTAAATACAGAATTCTGTATGAATAAACCAAAATTTAGCTACGCAAGACAAAGATTGTGGTACTTTATTAGTTAGAAATAAGGGATATCTATAAGGGTAGATTTGGTAGTTCTTTGTGAGGATTTTTGGACTGCGCCTGAGGTAAGATCTTTCCTTTTAGATGACAAACATTGCTGATTACTATTGCTATACTTGTGATGGTCAGATCTGATAAGGTTCTTATTAGATGAGATTGACTTTCTTGTATGATGTTTTGCTCCATTGGATTGCTTAGCCTCATCCTTCATTGAGGCTGATAACTCCAAAGATTTTATTGGTGGTCTATCTGAATCAGATATCTCTGACAGGGTTTTTCAATCTCATTGGACCAAGAATCCCAAATCTCGATCTTGAGTAATTTTGGAAATTGCAGTTAAATTCTCAACACTCTGCATCTCACATGCATCCATTCAATTTGCCCTACCCTCTTGCCCTCTCTTGATCAAACATCTGCTTTTCTCTCTGTTGGCTTTGAGTGTTTTTTAAATGCTGACAAAGTGATAATTAATCTTGAAAATGTCACTTTTGCATCAACTGGCTTTATCAACTTTTGCCATTTAAGGGTTACAATAACATCAGTTTCACCACTGAGGAGGATGCTGCTGCAGCGGAAACTTCTTTACTATATAAAGATATCCCTGCACCCACCACTTGTTTTTGCCTCCCCAAGATACCACACCAATATTTTCATTAGAAACTTCACTTTGCATCTAAACACCAAATTCTTATGAAAAGTTGATGCCGGGACTACATCCTATGACGCTAAACCCAGTCTTCATTTCACTATACAAGTGGTGTGGAGCACCCTGCAACACCCTGTACCACTACCACTATATCACCCATTACCTCATGACTGCCCAACAGATCCCCATCAAATGATCATATTGCCACGGCGCTTGACAGTTAATTTTGGATGATGTCAACTATGGTGATAGATTTTCCCTCTATGCTTTGAGTTAAACTGCAAAAAATTCTTGTCATCATGCCATCATTATTACCACCATCCATAGCCTCACCACACTGCCATCATTTGACTGGGATCTTTGTTGCCCCACATACCAAACCCACTTCCTCATTGGAACCACCCAAGGATTATGCTACCAAACTCTCAATCAATCATCTTCAATGTCCTGATGTGGATTTACCCAATCAAGAAGAAACTTGGACTCCCATTTGTGCTCAAGCCTCACCCCTTTTTCTCACTCATGTCCAACTTTCCATTAATACCCCAATTAAAATGACCAGAATACATGGGAATTATTGGATTAGGGTATTGAATAAGGTGAAATCATTCTGTCTTCACCTAAAACAATTGACTTTATTCTAGTTTAAAATTCTGACATTAATGCCAAACCCAGCACAAGTGACATGTACTAAAATTCTAATCTAAAACCATTTGAAAGATGATCACCAGCCCGCCATAGCTGTGACTTCCTTAACTGACAATCCTTCACTCCATGATGCAACATTCAATTCAGTCAGCGTGTTAGCAGATGTCTTTTCACCTTTCATTTTCCCTTGATTTTCCCCATGCTACAAAACAAAAATCACCAAGTATTAAAAAGCTGTAATACATACTCTCAAATATTTTACCAATAAGCATAGTTTATACCAGCAATGATACTTACCCCAAGTATTAAACAATTTACCCATCTACCCAAATTCCATACCAAACCAAGCATCACCTTGCTGATTATCTTGAGGTCCTTGGCATGGCCCAGATAAACACTTGACCCCCCTTTTGAACTCATCAAGGCTCACTCTAAAGATGTCCCACACCTTTGATTTTTCCCTTTTTTGGGCCATACACATCAAAATCTCAGATATCAAAATACCTTCTGATCCTTCTTCCCCCTATGCCATTGTCAGATAACCAGTTTACCATTCACTTCTTGGTTGATGTCTCATTTGTGTTGCTCCACCTCATTTTGTTTCATTTTAGTTTCAACTTGTTTCAGCTTGATTTATAATATTATAGTTTCTGTTTGGGCCTTTGGTAATAACCATTCCTAGTTGGCTTTTCTTAAATAAAAAATAAAGCAACATTATGAATTAATGACCCCTCCCTTGAGTTAAGATCATTTAGTATCAAAAATGAAACAAACCTTTTACCTTATGTTAAAAAGAATATAAACATGATTTGTGCCTTATGGTTAAACTTGAATTTTTTCACCATTTTTTACTGTCATGATATGATCTCGTCTTTGCTTTTCGTTTAACTTTTAAAATAAAAATATGCCTGGGATTGTTAGACTGCTTAAATGATGGTTGGATTATCCTAATTTAAAACTGTGAATGACAACAAACAAATATTTGATATATGTATTTAAATTTATTTGATTTTCTTTTAAATGAGGCAGCGTTTAGTTATTGTGGTTTAAGAATTCATCTTATAAAACAAAAATATCATATATGCATGTATGTTTGTTCAACCTGTCCTCATAAACTAATTGACCAATCTCAAATAAACTTGGCACAAATATTCATGATATATATAAGAGTTAGTCGATTTGATTGGACCAATGGTTTTGTGTATAAGGTTGGTGGTTGCTCAAATTTATCTAGGTTTAATTTGTTTATTTGATTTTATTGGTCAATTATGTGGTAAATAAAGATGTGCATCTATAGTACTTCATTTTAGATTTATTTTATTTTATTGGCCAATTATATGCCCAACTTTATGATGGCATCTATGATAATTTAAACTCATCACACTATGATATCATACCATTGCCCGGATTTTGAACATACCCCAGCCATAGGCTATATCATGTCAAAATAAAACGATATAAGCTAAAGCTTCTCTAAAACTAAGGGTCAAGCTTGTTTTGCATTGTTAATTTTGTTTGATGCTTATGTTTTAAGATTTAAATTTCAAAATAAGAAAGAAACTAAACAGGGTGGCTCTATCGAAACCATTTGATCTGGTAATGATGCGTATTATGGTTTTTATAGCTACGAGAATTGGTTTATAACGAGTAGTTTCAGAATGGATACTTTAACCCAACTTGGGTCCAATAATCTCCAATCGATAGCTATCCAAAAAGAAAATGATTAAAATTGTATTGAGCGAATGGAAATCATTCCATTTGTCGAGGCGGGTATTGAGGTGAAGGAAAAATTGATATCAAGTCGAATTAAACGCTGATTCTTGCTCATGATTAGAATATTAGATATTGAGAATCCAATTGCATTAATAAGTAATCTGGATGATAATTTTTGGTTAGGGAATTGAAGGGTGGCGCTTGATTGAGGATAAAATCAGGTGTATCGATGAAAAAACTCATGCTTATTATAATACTATTTTCTGGGGTGGGGTCAGTACTGGTGTTGATCACCATCCTTCTGATTGTGTGGAACGGCGGAGATGCGATGGGAAAGTTGACGCTTGGCCAGATTCTTCTCGGTATACTGTCATACTCTATGAGTACGCTGGTGGGGGAGTTGGTGGTTGAGGATCATGGGGAACTATGCCAGATAACTGGGGCCTTGACGAATGTGGGCATGTTAACATTTCCGTTCGGTGTTATGGTTCGGTATGCGTATTTCTATACGGTTGTGGTGCTTGAGAAGCCGATCGGTAAGAGATGGTGGATATCAGCCATGACTCTATTCTGGGTGTTGGCTCACTCCCTAAGCTTAAGTATAGCAAAAGCAAGTCTTTATCATAAAGAGCAAGGGATACCATTCTGCAGCATTCCATTCCACTCCTCCAACAATCTGATCATCCTTAGCACTGGGTTGTACCTCGGACTCATGATTTTGGGTGGATTAACTCACTCTATGGTCTCCTATTGCATCCTCAAAAAGTCCCAGCCCAAATTGGGCAAATGCCAAAGGACCAGATCCGCCATATTGGCCAAATTCATTCCCGTAGCCGTCATTTACCAAACCACCCACCTATTGTTCATAATCTATACCTTCTACCAGTTCTTTACTCGCCGCTCACTCCCATATCTTCCAAATTTCATCTACGCTATTGTCTACGCCATCGCTACCCTCGTCTCCCCAATCACCATCCTACTGACGAATAAGCATCTGTACCAACCACTCACATCCTACTTTTTATATTCAGATTAATATTAAGGCCTACCTCCCAAGATTAATACTAAACTAATTTTTTAACCATATCTACACAATTCTCATCTGCATCAACTTCAACGATAACCTAATTTAGTATTTTGACTTGTGATAGTATATGGATCTATCTAGAGCTGGAAGCATTATCGGTAAACACCTAAAATTATCAGCTTGTGATAAACAGTTACTCCAAGATAAGCTTTTAACTTTTGAACCTCGATCAAGTTAGATAGTAATGGAGATATAAAGCTTTTTAGGCTGCGTCGTCATAGTCTTCATTGAGCTAACTTTGGTTAGGATTCTGTATCAAATCAGCTTATCGAGTTCCAGGAACTACTGTAGATACCACCTTACGCTAGCAACACTTATTGTAAACTAGCCAACTTACCCAGCATTGCTCAGGTTCATAATTGAATTCACAACCTATCTTGTTACGACATGAGGCTCTGAGGTCAAATTATATTGGGCCCATTGGAAACCAGATGATTGTATTCGATTATTTTTAGCTTTTATATTGTAGATGGGCCATCAATATATTCATAAGTAATTGATCAGTCGAATCACTAAACCCTAAACCGCATAGCCTAAACAATAAATAGATTCCCTTTTTGGTACTAGTGGGCCTAACCCAAGAAGGTGGCGTCCACACATTTTATTTTAGTGGTGCCATTTAAAAGCAAAAAACTTCCAATATGGCACCACATCGAATAGCATAAGCAGCCATATCAGATGAGGAAGGGTGGTTGGGGCGATCTCCATCCATCATGAACTTACGGGCACTGTTGTAAAACTGCCAAGATTGCCAGACTGTCAGGGATATTCCCTTCCTGGGTTTACCCTTTGATCCCAATTATTCATTTTTATGATTACTATTTTATACCCCAAAATCCTTTTCCTTTTGAATATTTTCTAATTGATCAGATATAAAGCCTGACCTCAAATCTCAATAAAGTATTAAAAATCACTTATGCCCTTGTTACCTTATTTACATATCTAGATTTATCCCTGTTGGGAAGTTGATATGACTGGATGATACACTATCCATACCAGTGGATCAGAGGGGGAATTGAGACGAGTCTCGAGATTTACAAAAAAGGAATATGAATTATAATTGATTATAATGATGTCCATTTGGCAAACCAAGGAGAATTATGCCAAGATTAGATACAACTGTGAATATATAGAAAAGGGAAGGTGAATAGAAGAATACTAAGCTGAGGATGTATTGGCTTGGAGAACCAATATATAAAGAGTCACATGGAGGATAGAAAAGGTCTATCTGGTGATTGTGATGGTTGAGGTCTATCCTCAGCATCACATTGCCCTGATCTTTGGTAAGACAGGGCAGGCTGTGTCTGTATGTATGGAGGAGGAGGGGGCATTGGTTCTGGCAAGGATGCCTAAGGGGCTGGAGCTTGGAGTAGGCCAAGGAGCAAGATGGGCGTCCAAGTCAGAACAAAATGGAAAACGAGTAAAATGGGTAGTTTTGAGATTCAATTTGGATTCAAATTGAGAATGGAATGAAATGGGTGCTTGGGAGTTTCGTGGTTTGATTGGGATTCGAAATGGAACTGGCACGGAATCATTGAGGATCGGAACTGGCACAAAACCATTGAGTAAAGATTCCGCAATCCTGCTGTAAAGTTTACACCAAACATCATTCAAGCTGGCACCATAAGCTTATATTATATTTTATTTTAGCTTTTAACATGTGTATGTAGGAAGTAACTGGGAGCTGGAGGCTCCTCAGTTCTGTTTTCTATCAACTTGGCTAAATATTAAATAAAAGAACATAAAATTCATATATTTATAATTTGGGTTTATTTTAAAGATATTGCCTAACTGCAGCCATGTTTGGCTTAAATCAACAAGAGTTGGATTTTGAGAGTGAGCTTGGGAGGGCTATTGCCTCCCTCTATACCCTGTCTTGGAGTCAAGGCATGTTGCTGGGGTTAAGTTTACTTGCAACTGTCTTCCAGGGGGTGCTTGTCCAATCTTGTAGCACGTGCACCAGGAGAGTAGTATCAGGAGTCCTGTCAGCCTTATGGTCTTTAACATGGATCCTGTTGCCCAACTCATTCGTGGCTCATTGGAAGGAGCCAGTGTGTTACATTAAACAGAACTCATTTACTTTCCTGTCGTTGTGGTGGCAAGCAAAAGAGGTGCCAGAAGAAGTTGTGTTTCCAAAGTGGTATAACCATACTGCAACACTCTTGATGGTGATATTCTCCACCACCTTTTTGCTTCATGAATTATACTGGGTTTTAGAGTGTGTGTCCCGGGATGGTGGGAAAGTGGTAGGGCCTGGGAAGGACAAAGGAAGAATTCCCACAGTTTTAAAATCGGAAGACTTAGAACTGATCCACCAGACGTTTAGCTGGGTTCAGTTTCAGGGACGTTTGACAAAGGCAGCGGGTGGAGAGAATTCATTTGCTTTGCAGTTGAGTCAGGTTTTGTTGGCACTTCCAGTAAAGCAGTCAAACTGGGTGTGAGAACTTTTAGAAGAGCAGTCAGGGTTACTGTATTGGTGGAGGAATGTCTGGATTGGATTGACCGTGCAGCATGTCCAGATGAGGCGCAGGATTCGGCCTGGGTGGCGTTACTGCAGTGTGGTCAAGGGAAGAAGTCAGTGGAGGAGTATGACCAGATGTTCCGCGCATTGGCAAGAGCAGCAAAGGCACCTGAGTCTCAGCTTCCGCGCATGTTTCGCCAAAACTTGCAAGCTGATTTATTATTGGCAATGGCGGCGGTGAAACCTGCAGCGACGTTGGAGGAAGAGGTGGGTTTAGCCTTGCAGGTAGAGCGACAGTTGAGTTTGGTATGTGCCCGTCAGGAATTTGTGCGACCCCAGGGGGATTCTGAGGACAGAGTGGGGGAAGAAGGGCAGGTTCAGAGCCCATACATGGATCTAAGGTGTTTAGCTATGTGGAGGAAGGAAAGAAGAGTCAGGGAAATCCTGAGGGTATGGTTGAGGTGTGGGAGACAGGGATTCCCATCGAGATTACCGCTCAGGATCCTGAGGCTCAGAATAAGAAGGCTCCTTATAATTTTTGCAAGAAGCCAGTGAATCCGGTGCCTCAAAATAAACTGCTTACTTCATCTTATCCTTATCTGATTTTGCCCGTCAATGTGCTTGTGGGGGATGAAGGAAGGATTGCGGTAAAGTTCTAGCTTTGATTGACACTGGAGCTGGGGAAAATTATGTTGAGGAGAAGTGGGCAAGAAGCCATGGATTGTCATTACAGAAGGATGGATGGGTGACGTTGGCAGACGCCTCCAAAAAATGGCGGTATGGCGAGTGCAGGCCAAGGTCCTGTTGAGGCAAGGCCTGGAGGTATTCAGGGAGGAGTTTCACGCCGTAGCTCACCTGCCACATTCGGTGGTGCTGGGGATGAGATGGTGGCACCATTTCTGCCCACAGTTTGATATGAAGAGAGAGAGGGTTCTGTTGTCGCCTAGAGGTCAGGGGACGTGTGAATGGACGTTTCAGTCCCAAGGTTCGTTGGTGAAGCACATGGGTGGAATCACCTCAAGTGTGCCAGTGGAAGGATTGCCGAGGGAGTATCAGGATTTTGCGGAGGTGTTTGAGCCTAAAGGTGATGCGCCTTTTTCGCCTACAGGGGATTTTGCATTTGGATTCCAGTTCAAGGAAGGCTCTGAGTTACCAAAGGGCTGTCCAGTCTATCCGTTGAATCCACGGGCCCGAGAGGCATTGGAGGATTATGTCCATAAGATGCTGGATATGGGTTTGATTGTGCCTTCCAAGTCGCCGGTGGTTTCGCCAGTCCTGTTGGTTCCCAAGTCAGGGGGAGTTATGTCCTTGTGTTGATTTCCGACGCCTTAATGAGGTGACGGAACCTGACCCCTATCCAATGCCACTCATGGAGAACATTCTGCCCATGATCTACAGGTGATCATGTATTGGGGGACTTAGTGGGTAGGTGTTGTGTTGCTTATATGGATGACATCCTGGTGTTTTCCAGATCAGCACAGGACCATGTGAGGGATGTGAGAAGTGTGTTAGAGGTGGTTAGGAACGCGGGTTTGAAGTTGAAGCCGTCCAAGTGCGAGTTCAATAAGGAATCGGTGTCCTTCCTAGGGAGCGTGGTCCTCCAAGAAGGGATAGCGATCTGTCCTGATAAGTTGCGGGCGGTGCGGGAATGGAAGGCTCCTGGGAATAGGACTGAAGTGCAAAGCTTTTTGGTTGTGGTGAATTTTGTGCGGAGGTTTTCTAGGGATCTGGCCCAATGGGCTGTGCTGTTGACAAGACTGACAGGAAACGTGCCGTTCGTTTGGGGGAGGCTGAGGAGAGGGCATTTCAGCAAGTGAAGACGAGTCTGCTGACAGCCCCAGTTCTGGCACACCCTGACCCAAACAAACCATTCGTGGTAGAGACTGACGCGTCAAATTTTGCACTTGGAGCCGTGTTGTTGCAGGAGGGTAAGGATGGGGTTGAACATCCTGTCTGTTGCTTCAGTCAGAAGATGGCACCAGCTGAAACCAACTATCCAGTTTACGATAAGGAACTTTTGGCAATAGTTGCAGCTTTAGGGGAGTGGCAACACCACCTATTGTATGCCAGGCACCCAGTTGTCATCTGAACGGACCATCGAGCCTTAGAATACTATAAGTCCCTACGCCTGATGAACCAGAGGCAGGCCCGGTGGCACTTAGAGTTGGTTCAATATGACCTGCGGATTTTTCAAGCCAGGAAAACAAAATATCTTGCCAGATTTATTGAGCCATGATTCTGGACTGGTGTTTTCTGATGAGGAGTTGAGGAAGTTCAATACAGCCACGATGTTGCCACAGAACCTGTTTGCAACGATCCAGGGCTGGAGAGAAGGAATGGCAGGAAGAATCCGGACTGCACAGCAAAGATGTGAGCTGGGCCAACGGATAAGAGAAGAGACAGGAGAAGGTAAGGCAAGCAGGGGGCATGCGGGATTCTCAGTTTGGGGTGGTATCATACACCATGAGGGAAGGATTTGGGTCCCTGTGAAGAGTCTGCAACAAGAGGTAATGGCAGCTAATCACGACCATCCTCTGGCAGGTCATCCCAGTCAAGAGAAGACGTTAGATCTTGTTCGCCGTCACTATTCGTGGAGAGGTGTGGGTGCGGCGGTGCGTTAGTATGTTTCGCGTTGTGTGGTTTGCACCAGGGCAAAGGCCCAACAGGTGGCACCAGGGGGAAATCGAAGCCGCTTCAAATTCCTTCTAGGCCATGGTCCTCAGTGAGTGTGGACTTCATCACAGGACTGCCCAAGTCACAGGGGATGGATGCTTTGATGGTGGTGGTGGATCGCCTGACTAAATATGCAGAGTTTTTCCCTTGTCAGTCAACCATTTCTGCAAAGGTGGCAGGACAGATTTTTGTAAATGAGGTTTTCTCCAGACATGGGGTGCCTGAAGAGATTGTGTCAGATCGTGGTCCGCAATTTACATCTAAATTTTGGCTCCACATGTTGGGGAATCTAAAGACTAAGGCTTGCCATTTGTCAGCATACCATCCTCAGTCAGACGGCCAAACTGAGAGAGTAAATCAGATATTGGAGCAATATTTGAGGTGCTATGTCTCAGGGCGGCAGGATGACTGGGTGTATTGGGTGAAGCTGGCTCAATTTGCTTATAACAATCATAAGCATTCATCCACGGGTATGACCCTGTTTTTTGCAAATCATGGCCAACACCCAGAGGGTATGGGGCCCAGGGAGCAAGGTCGGAATCCAGTGGCAGATGAGCTGTCGTGAGATACCCAGGACACCCTGGAGCTCCTGAAGAAGAATTTGGTGGTGGCGGTCGCAGCTCAGAAGAGGAAGGCGGACTGGCATAGATCTGAAGGTAGAGCTTTCAAGAGAGGTGATTGGGTCTTGGTGAATGCTCGGAACTATGCCTTGCCTGTAAGGAGCCGGAAATTGGGGCTGGTGGCGTTGGGCTCATATCAGGTAGTGAGGGCGGTGAACGAGGTGGCATTTGAGCTGAAGCTCCCAGAAGGGTCAAGAGCCCATCCGGTGTTGCATGTATTGCAGCTCAAGCCATTCTTTGGCCGGCCACCTGAAAGGGTTTCTCCTTTATTTCCAGCTGGAGGAGGAGCCAAAGAGTATGAAGTTGAGGAGATTCTCAACACCAAAGTGGTGCGAGGACGTCATTCATTCTTGGTACGTTGGGTGGGTCATCCTGTTGAGGAGTCCACATGGCAGTCAGCTAGGGATTGTGCCTGATGTCCTGAGAAAATCCAAGAGTTCTTCCTGTCTAGGGGGGTGATGTGACGGTTGAGGTCTATCCTCAGCATCACATTGCCCTGATCTTTGGTAAGACAGGGCAGGCTGTGTCTGTATGTATGTATGGAGGAGGGGGCGTTGGTTCTGGCAAGGATGCCTAAGGGGCTGGAGCTTGGAGTAGGCCAAGGAGCAAGATGGGCGTCCAAGTCGGAACAAAATGGAAAACGAGTAAAATGGGTAGTTTTGAGATTTGATTTGGATTCAAATCGAGAATGGAATGAAATGGGTGCTTGGGAGTTTCGCGGTTCGATTGGGATTCGAAATGGAACTGGCGCGGAACCGTTGAGGATCAGAACTGGCACAAAACCATTGAGTAAAGATTCCGCGATCCTGCTGTAAAGTTTACACCAAACATCATTCAAGCTGGCACCATAAGCTTATATTATATTTTATTTTAGCTTTTAACATGTGTATATAGGGAAGTAACTGGGAGCTGGAGGCTCCTCAGTTCTGTTGTCTATCAACTTGGCTAAATATTAAATAAAAAAACCTAAAATTCATATATTTATAATTTGGGTTTATTTTAAAGATATTGCCTAACTGCAGCCATGTTTGGCTTAAATCAACAAGAGTTGGACTTTGAGAGTGAGCTTGGGAGGGCTATTGCCTCCCTCTATACCCTGTCTTGAAACAAGGCATGTTGCTGGGGTTAAGTATACTTGCAACTGTCTTCCAGGGGGTGCTTGTCCAATCTTGTATCGCGCGCACCAGGAGAGTAGTATCAGGAGTCCTGTCAGCCCTATGGTCTTTAACATGGATCCTATTGCCCAACTCATTCGTGGCTCATTGGAAGGAGCCAGTGCGTTACAGTGATGTGATTGCAGATAAATCTGTGATTCATTTTAAAATAAAGGCCAAAATAAAGGGTAATAGCTCAATATATAGTTTATCAAGTTTTATTAGGAAGTCAGTGATCCTCATATCATCCGATTTGGTTGCTCAGTGGCTAATACCCTGTATAAACTGACTCAGCAGAACTTAGCCTAGATGCCTAGAATTAACAGTGGTGCTCACTACAGGGAGCCACTGGTCAACTGTAGTCATTCAATGATGTGATACAATGATGAGCCCTCATTCATTCTGATATAATTTGTTTGGGTTTTGAGTGTGGTATGCTGAAGAAGCACAAGAGGCACCTAACAATGAATTGACATAATTTACTATGACTGAACCAGGGGATGATAAAGTTATGATCAATTTGCAATTAGATAATTGCCCTGAGCTGATAACCAACCAACAAGGATGCTCCACAAATGTAACTCCTCAGCAGTTGTGGAATATCATGCAGTGGCTGTTGCACAGATATTACCTATACAAAGATGAGGCTGAGGAAAATGCCTTGAGTTAATTATATAACTAACAAGATCAAGAAAATTGGTATTCCCTGTACATGTCTTATTTAGATGTGACTACAATAGGGTTGGCTCACCACCTTAGTACCCACAGAATTGAGGAGTATCTAGTCACTTATGTACAACTATCAATTCACCAGCTACTGTGTGTGCTTGCATGCCACAATATAGAAATTGGAGATGTATTATGGTTTGCTCTAGCACAACAATCTGATACCTACCTTCTACTCAACTGACTTGATTATTTGTTTTCAGAGGTACAAGGGGTGCTGGTACAGATGGACCATCGCATGGGGGACATCCACCATCAATTAGACCCTTTAGTACCACAGTTAAATTAGAATTACCTCGATTAATAAGAGAACTTCTGGATCAGTATAGCCTATCAGTGGAGTGGATTCAGGATGTAACAACATTAGGAAAAATAAAACTTTCTTTCTCGTTGCAAACACTTTTGCAACCCATTCAATTCAAGACTAAATCTAGTTTGATAATCTCATAGAGGGGATTAGTCTGCGCCCATGTCTGGGAGCAGTTGGGCAAGCAAGGCAAGAGGGGCAGGCGGAAGGCCCGCGGCCTCTAACGTTCAAAAACGCCCTGGAGAATCCGGCGGAATAGAAAAAAAATCTAAAAAAACTGGCGGTCACAATTTCCCCAGAGATACTCGCGTGGCAAGCACGATGCAACCAGTATATCAATACGCCACATTCCCAGCCACTTTCGTCGGTGGAATTTGGAGTCTGTGTGTATCTGGACATCCAAAAAATGGCCCTATGGGAAAAATTTTGTGAAGATGTACACAAAATTTTCCCGACTGCAGTGTACGTTGCACCTCACTCCATGTCGCGCAGTTGGCTGGACCTAGGTTTTGAAAGCAAAATAGCAGCAGACGAGGCTGCAGCGGTGCGCGTAGTGGTTGACCTCCCGAAGGGCAACGGGTTGTCAAAACTAAATGCACCAGATGGACAAAATAAAACCAAATTTTCCTCACGTTTGACTTTTTGCCTACTATGGTAAAACGTGACATTTTGGAGCAACACCTGAAAGATGGTCTCGCCATATATGGCGAAATACAATCTTTCGAAATGCAACATTTCATGCTGATGCCACACCTGTGCACTGGCAAAGCCATCGCAGTTCTGACCCCAACTGAGGAGATCGTGAAGGACCTAACCCAGATCCCACACTCCACCTTTATTGACATCGCAGGGCACACCACCCACCCATTCCAGGTAACCGTGGACAGCGCGCCCCCATTTGCACCCACTGTGACATGTTCAGCTATAAGGCACACACGTGCCCCATTAAAGAGGGCATTACATTCCAAGAGCACCCCTCGGCGGCCATGGCCAGCGGAGAGGCGCACTACGAACCAACTGCAAGCACCAAAGAGGCTTTCCCGTGGGGAGCACAAGGCTGCTACCTATTGGTAAAGCCCATCTCCCCGCAGGAGCAGAAGAAGGCTAAGCAGGCCCATAGGACCGCAGCCAAGGAAGCGGCCAAGGTCACCACCACCATCCCACACTCACAACGCCAGGAGGACATGGAGACCTTCGCAGCAGAAGCAACTTGGGAATCCATCACCCAATCAGATTGGGAGGCCCAAGCTGAACAGGCCACTCAATCTGAGGATCTGATGGGAGATTTGATCTCACCCAATTGCTGCACCCAAGCCCCGGTTGAAACTGACTTGGGACCTATCCCAACCAAAAATTTTTTTTGCCCCACTTGATGGTGCACCAAACTTATCTGCACCGCAAAAAATTCATCCGACGTCAGGAAAACAAAAAGTGAAGGCCAAAGCCAATGTGACTCTTTCTGCAAAAATTAACAAAAACCATGATAGCATTGCTGCTAATACCCGCGCTGCTGTGAAAGCCCGTGGGGACCTGGAAGAGGCTGGTGGGCCAGGGGGCCCACCCCCTCACACCTAAGGTGCGATGGGGGAAACCTTCACTCTAGGGATGCTGAATATCGCTGGACTCAAGGCCTCCCCATCCCGGGCTAGGAAACTGAGTTTTTTACAAAATAATTTACCCGTGGATATCCTGGCCATCCAGGAAACCTACTGTCCATGAGGTTCCGAGGATGCTTGGAAAACAATGCTCCTACCATCCCTATCCTTTTGGTCAAAGCACTGTGGGGTGCTAATTTGGAAAAACAATTTTTTCAAATTTACATCTTCAGAAACATTCCTAAATGACCGAGTGCTTGTTGTCACCTTCTCATGGGCTGATGTTGCACACACAATCGTCAACATTTACGCCCCAAACGGTGCACAAGAGCGTCAGGAATTTTTCTCGTCAGTCAAATCCCTCCCGCTACCCCCTGATTCTTTCCTAATCGGCGACATGAACTGTTGGCTAACCTCACCAACGGACCGGTGGCCGCCCTCACCCCACGCCCCACAGGGTCACATAGAACTACGCATTCTAAAAGCCACCCTTGGGTTAATGGATGCGCTGCCGTGACATGACCCACTGCTCAAAAACATGACATGTCCCCACATCCACAACAGCCAATTAAGGTCCATGACCCGCATTGACCTTATTCTAGTGCTGGTGAAATTCCAACCCCACATCTCCCACTTCAAAACAACGAAAATGGAATTCTCTGACCACTGACTGGTCTCAATAACATACCACTTACCCGTCACAGTTGCAAAGGCCCCACATTGGTGCAAAATCCGCCCCCCAGAGCTTGCGTTGCCAGGATTTTCCATGTGGGTGGAAGAGGCAACTTTGGCAAAATCGTTTGTTGCACCGTTTTGCGCGGACCCCATTTCCACATGGGCAACTTTCAAAAAAGACACATTCCACCACTATCGCCATCTCTCATCCAGATGCTCACGAGCCACATCAGCGGTTATATCGCGTGCGCTGGCAGAATTGGCCCACTTGGAGTCCAACATATCAGCCTCAGGATATAGCCCTGCATGGGGCCAGAAGTGGGCGGAGGCAGCAGCCCACCTCAATGCACTTGAAAGGCAACACAAACATTGGGTTTGTGTCCAATACAGGGCCACACGCATCACTAAAGGTGACAAGTGCACCGCATACTTCTTCAAAAAAATTTTGCACCATGCCAGAGCGTGGCCTGCACACAGGTGCGAAGATCAGATAATTCTATCGTGGACACACTGGCTGAAGTGGCAATCAAAACGCAAAGATATTACTCTGAGTTATACTGAGCCAAACCAATTCAGCCAGCCAAAATGGCGGAATTTCTCGACAGAGCTCATATCTGCACCATTTTCTGATACCCGGAAATAATGAATTTAATTACTCCAAACGAATTATGGACTACCATTCGCGGTGCGCACTGAAAATGCCCAGGCCCAGATGGCATTCCATATGAGTTCTACAAAAAATATTTTAAATACATATCCCCATTGCTGCTAGCCTCACTCAACCAAAGCCTGTTGGAAATGCGCCTCCTACCAGGAGGACATGAGGCTTTTACAGTCACACTCTTCAAGAAAGGGGATAGGCTAGACTTAGCCAACTGGCGCCCCATTTCTCTAACAAACACAGACACCAAAATTTTAACAAAAATCATGGCTAACCGTTTAGGGACTGTAGCATCTGCCACCATCTCTCCAGAACAATTCAGTTTCATCCCCAGAAGGTCGATTTGGGATAACGTGCACTCTGTGGCTAATGTGTGTCAGTCCACAGCCTCTGGGGCACTTGTATTCTTGGACCAACAAAAGGCCTATGATAGAGTAAACTGGGAATACCTTAGGGCCTGCCTCCAACAATTCCGCCTACCTCCCCGCTTCATTAACTGGGTGATGCTGCTCACGGAATCTGCAACAATGGCTGTGCGCGGCCCAGGTTTCCTAACGGATGTAGTCCATCCTCAAAGGGGCCTGCGACAAGGGGACCCCCTGAGCCCACTCTTATACAACTTCAGCCTTGACCCACTACTGCGAAATGTGAATGCCCAACTCACTGGGGTCCATGTGCCAGGCCAAACCCCAGTCAAGATGATGGCATTTGCAGATGATTGCGTGGTGGGGGTGTCTAATAATAAAGATGCACGCGCGCTTGAAGCCCTCATCCAGGAATATTCCCGGGTAAGCAACGCGGCACTGAACGCCTCCAAAACCGAAATCATCCTCCTTGGTCGGTTTCAGAACTGCTGGGCCCCAGCAAGTAGTTCCCAACCCAGCCCAGCTGCTCGCCCAAGTCCACGCCTTACTAACTCAAACACACCGCTCCACTGGTGCTCCCCTTGTGCCGCGACCTACCATAGGACCGGTACGCCATCTGGGCGTGTGGTTGGAGGCAGGAGGATACGCGTCAGCAGTAATGGAGGGCCATATACTGGACAACGTGACGAAGCGAATCGCCTCTCTCAGAGCCCACCCTACTACCCTCACTGGCAGGGTTGTTCTTGCCAACTCTATGCTCCTATCCAAAGTCTGGCTTGGAGCCCACGCCATCCCCTTCTCCCCAAGCTTCTTCAAATCCCTGTATGCTTTGCTACAAGGTTGGCTTTGGTCAGGCCGCCCTCCACCAGTATGGCTAGAGGTCATGTTTGGCCCTCATCATCATGGTGGCATGGGCCTACTTGACTTCAAAGCCCATGCCGCCAAGATCCTAGGCACCTGGATTGCGGCCGTCACTGCTCCTACACTCCCATCCCAACACTGGTCCCGCGCGGCCCACTCCAACTTCTCCCGAGCCTTGGGCCTCAACAATCCATCAAACCCCCACTCCCTGATGAAATACCTCGCATCACACACATCAGCCACAGGTCCTCACGGGACCAAAACCCACTACAAACGAATCCTACTCTCCATGCGAAGCGCAGAGTGGAGAATTCTTATTAGTGGACATACAACCCAAAGAGGCCGCCCCTCTCCTCAGTTCACACAAGAGGTACAGGGGCTACCCATCCATGATGGCGTGATCCCCATTCGACCCCAAGTCCTATCCAGGGTGGACTACCTGGACATGATGGACATCCCTTATTCCACTGAGACCCAAAAGACTATCTGGAAATACGCACACTATCCTCTGTTGCAGCCTCAAGTCCGCTCCCATGTGTGGCGCTGCCTGAGGCGGGTGTATTGTACAGCTGAGCGCTCTAATGCTTTACACTCATCCTGTGTCGTGTGTGGCCAGTATGGAACGCTGTTTCACCGCCTGGAGAAGTGCCCCACCTCTAAAGTAATATGGCGCGAAGTCCAACGTCTGCTAGGCCAGGATCAAACACATCCCTTCAGTCTGTCAAGAGATATGTTTGCTTCATCAATGGCCTCCCCCTCCCACCCTCCCTTCGTGCTCTGGTGGTTGCAATCGCCATGTGGACTATCCACACGATTGTCTTGGATGCCATCGCTGGATCCATCCCCACCCTCCCTGAAGCTGTCCACAGATTCCGGTCTCATTTGGTGGATCACTTTCAAGCGTGGATGTTTGGATATCTCCCACCACGTCGCCAGCAGCTGGTCTCCTCCTGGTTCCCAGTCTGGTTCATCAAATCAGACCCCTTCCTCCACACGTGCTCAATAGTGGCTACGCCCCCTACACACGTTCCCTCCCCTTCCCATAAGTGGCGTTCCCGCTGGCAACAAGAGATAGCATCGCTTCTCTGGGGTGCCTCACCTGGTACTGAGTTTTGTCTCGTCTGAGTCATATATAGAAAGTGTCCGTCCCATGGTCGGCCTTCCCGCAATAAATTTAAAAATTTAAAAACATTAGGGAATAATACTGAGTGCTTTATGATGTAGCTAGATTAATGGGCGGAATCTCTTGAAGCTGTGATTGCCCAGATTAAGGAAAAATAACACTGAAGGAATGACAAGTGGTAGACCAAGTCAGCTCTTTTTCAGCTAAATTAACCCAACTCTACATTGAGCGGAGTACTCAAAGAACGCAGATAATGCACTTGTCTTTTGGTCAATATCTCCCAAATATCTCCAGCTTATTTGTTGGGTTACACAACTGGAAGTTGTTAGTCAGGCAGAGTGCCAACAAGCCTTCCCTCTTCCAATTAGTGAGAAAAGAGGGTATTCAGATATTCAAGGGCACCTTGATACCCTTTGATGGGCCAACAAGGAATTGGTATGGGAACAAGCCTCCCTCATTAACCAAATAAATGATGCCAGTCAACAAGCGGATAATGGTATCTAGCAGAAAACCTACCTGCAAAACATAAATTGAAGAGGTCCTCTTGCAATTACAAGATGTGGAACAAAAACTGAACGTTAAGAGGGAATTCCACTGGGATTTGCAACATCAGTATGAAATGCTGCAACGGGAATTTCAGGATGGATGGTATAAATGTTATTCAGTTAAAGCAGAGCAGTTGATCAATGAACCTTTCATGGGGCATGCTGGAGCCAGGGGAAGCGGGGCAGTTAGTGGCAATTCAGGGGAGGAATGCTATGGATCATCAAATGAATATCCCCCAGGAGTTACAATGGACCCCCCACATGACACCACTTCTTCCAAGTCCTTTTTGACAGCTTTGAGTCTATCTGACCAGCTGTATGATAATGCACAAAGGGATGGTTTTTAATAGTTGCTCTGAAACCAAATTGCCTGCTCCTTGCAGCAGGAACCTGGAGCAAAACAAAGTCGTTCAAATTGAAAAATTACCTCCTTTCAGTTGTGACAGGAGTCTACATGGTTACTTTAAGCGTTTTGAATTTGCTGTGGAAGGGGCTACTGATCGATAAAAAGTGAAACTGTTGCTGTCCACTTTAGACATGGAAAGCGCTGATCAAGTTACCTGCTATCTTCCAAATAGCTTGGTATCCTATGAAGAAGTTAAAGCGATTGTTCTCCGGCTGTTTGGGGGCACTACCAAGATGACCCAAAGGAAAACCGACTTTATGAATATACAGTTTCACTGAAACAAGACCCTGTTAGAGTTGGCTGTGCATTTTTCAGCAGAAGCACATTTTCTACTTGGAGCTAACATTTTATCCACCAAGGATGTTGGTATAGTGATGACGGCGGCTGTCAAACCACATCAGGAATTATATAACGCTATGTCTCACATGTTGGACGGAGATGCTGGACTTATCTAAATCATGAACACCTTACATTGACTCTCTGCCACGATCAGCACCCCCAATGTAGCCCAGAAAATCTCTGCTGTCTCCGCTCCAACCTCTTCAGGATATAGGCCACAGCAACTGGGTTATCAGCCGCTGGAACATATTCATCCCTCATATGAATCAGTGGACCCTTTTTAGCCCATGTACGCTTTGCCAGTTTGTCCATGACCCTGGAACCATACTGGAAACTTCTGACCTGGTCCTTCTGCTACAAGCTATATACGTGAACCTTTTATGAACACTTGCTTCCAGTGCGGACAAAGAGGGCATTATGCGGGCAACTGCCCTAGCAAACCACAAGTGTATGCGATGCCACCTGAGAAAATTGAGCAGGGAAAAGCTCAAGAGGAGTAGAGATGGGATGCTCTACCTCCGGTGAGTCCAATTCACTTGTCCCTAACAAATCCCAAACATCTTTTTGGGTAGAATTCAACCCTCAACTGGATGATTTGTCATACCAGTAGCTTTTATTGGATACCCCTGCTTCCGCTTTCAAGAGTAAAAGTATACCCCATAGCCCCAAGTTCAGCCAAGATATGCAGAAGCCATATGCGTGGCAGATCCTGGAGAAAACTGGCACCAGCAACGCGGATCCTTCGCTTAACGTCGCCCCTTTAGTAAGAGTTAACGTAGCCATTCCAGTGGAGAAAATCTCTAGTGAGTATCCTCAGGTTGACAAGGGCATTTCTTTTTTTTGAGGAACACAAAGCCCTTGAACGTACAAGTAACAAAAACGGATGTTTCTTCTTACTTGAATGTACTTACTGCAATATTTTGTTCAAAACACAAAAATCTGCGGAATTATAGACTTGGGAGCCCCTTTGAACATAGTCTCCACTCAGTTGGTGGCTAAACTTATGTTGAAACTGGATGTAGACCATCAAGTAGTATATGGGACAATGGGAATGCATAGAACTGTGTCTAAAGGAGAATATAGTGCTTTGCCTTTACAATTTGGGTCAGTCCAGGCGTCTGCTCCAGTGGTGGTTTTGCCAAATAACATATACAATATGTTAATCGGCGCAGCTTTTATGAGAAAATTTGGTGTTGTGATAAATATGGCGGAGGAAACTCTTACTATTTTAGGCCAACAGATTCCCATATATTTTTCCTCTTGTAGAATCCCAATGGATCCAGTCCGCTCTAGTCAAATCAATCTAGCGTACAGCTATGGAGTGATTCCTGTTTGTTATCAATGACTGAGTCAGTGGACCAGAACCCTCCCCAGCCAGATATACAAGTACAAAGGGATCCCGCTTCAGGCAATGAGCGCTTTGAGCCTACCGTCTGGAAACCAGTGCATAGTATGGATTGGTCTTGAAATCAATGTCCCTAAAAGGCTTTATGGAGAAATTATGGCACCTCATCAGCAATTGTGGCTTGAACTTCATGTGGCTCCAGGGTTACTGCTACCTGGGAATGGGGAGGTGAAAGTGCTGCTAGCGAACTTACAAAAGAAGGCAATATCAATCTGGCGGCACTAAGTGGTGGCTTATCTACACTTAGTCCCTATAGAGGAAGTTCACCGTATTCATGATTTCAGCTCATGGGAGGATCTTGGACTACCGGCAAGCTCATCATTTGGTGTACTGACTGTGATGCTGCAGGAAGAACTCATGGATTATCGGCAGAACAGCAAGATCAGGATATGGAATTATTTGAAAAGTATTGGGATATTTTTGCACATGATGATCATGATTTGGGGTGTGCTCAAGGGGTTGTACATCGGATAGATACAGGGGATCACCCTCCCATTTGATCGTGACCTATCAGATGTTCAAAAGTGGTGGAAGAGGTTCTCTCCAATGAGGTGGATAAATTTATCACTCATGGAATGCTAGAGTCGTCAAACTGTCCGTGGGCATCACTTGTGCTCATTGTAAAGAAAAATGATGGCTTGAATCAAGTAGTTATTGGATATCATAGACTCATTAATGTAACAAAGAAGGATTCCTACCCTCTTCCATGGATTGATGACATGTTAGACTGATTGGGTGGGGAAAATTATTTTTCCGCCATGGATCTGATCTTGGGGTACTGGAAGATCAAATTGCCTATTAGTGGAACGGGAGAAATGTGCAATCATCACCTCAAGAGGGTTGTTCCAACTAACTCGCATGACACAAGGGTTGTGTAACGCCCTGGCTACGTTCTAGTATGCCATGGATACAACTTTAGGTGATTTAAAGCTGTACTGCGTCCTAGTTTACCTTGATGACATCAATGTGTTTTCGCGGATGTTTACAGAGCACCTTGCCCACTTGGAACAAGTGCTTCAGCGCTTCGCTGCCACTAATATCAAAATTAAGCCTTGGAAGTGCCATTTCTTTAAAGAACAGTTGGAATACCTCAGGTTTGTCGTGGATATAAATGGGCCTAAACTGCAGCTAGCTAAAGTGGAAGCATTAATCAAGATGACTTTCCCAGGGAATAAGCAGGGCATTCAGGTGTTTCTGGGGATGGTTGGGTATTACTGATGGTTCATTCCCAATTTCAGTTGCATTGGGGGCCCCACTTTTTGAGTTGTTAAAGAAAACGCTACCTTCAATTGGATGGAACAATGCCAGAATGCTTTCGATGTATTGCAAACCGCGTTAGCAAGTGCACCCATTTTGCAATATCTCAACTTTGATAAACAGTTAGTACAAATGGACACATCCCTCACCACTATAGGGCCAGTATTATCCCAGAAGGACAATGACGGCGTGGAGCATCCTGTCACATTCTGGAGTCGAAGCTTGGACTGTCATGAAAAAAACTACACCGTGACTGAGAAGGAGTGCTTAGCGGTGATTTATGCTTACAAACAGTTTTGGGTATATTTGCATGGGGTAAGATTCCAAGTAATGACAGATCATGCTTCTTTGCGCTGGCTACAGAATCTGCATGAACCAGAAGGATGGCTTGCACGTTGGGCTCTGAAGCTTCAAGCATATGATTTCAAGATTCTACATCACCTGGGAGCAAAACATCAAAACGTATATTGTCTTTCTCAGCTTCCAAAGGTCACTATCATGGAGGATTTAACTGACATAATGTATGAGAAAATGGTGGCGAACAAATATCAGGTTGAGATGCCGCAGGTGATCAAGGTATTAGATGGGAGCTGGAAAGATACTTTTCTATGCGAGGGGGAACTTTATAAGTGGATTGGAGACTCAACGCTGAGTTTTCCTAAACCTTTGGCTAGACCCAAGATTATTATGGATGCTCATTGGGCTGTATTACATGGAGGATTGCGGAAAACGCTATAGTTTTTGTGACCCTGATACTACTGGGAGAGCATTCATTACAACGTCTTGGAAACAGTTAGTTGTTGCCATCAGTGTCAAGTAGAAAAGCCTTTCCACAAGAAAACCACATACCAGCTAGTTAAACCCTAGCTCAACTAGCAAACCGTTTCCATTGATGTGGTAGGACCTCTGCTGACTAGCGTCAATTGATCCAAGTATATCATTGTTGCCATTGATCATTTGACCCAATAGGTGGAGGCCAGGGCTATTAGTGACTTGGGCGCGGTCACCACTGCCAAGTTTATTATAGAGTGTGTTATTGTCATGGAAACGGCAGAAGAAGTTTAGACCGACTTGCCAGTCAGGATGCGTAAGCATCCAGAAAGCAAGCAAGAATGCCAGAGGCATTGCCAACCGTATGACTTGATATGGAGCTGAGAAATAGAATACCACAAAATGGTGGCGAAACGTCAGGGTTAGGAGTATGCCAACAGCAAACCACACTGAATAGATTTTGGACCCAGGGGTTCTGGTCACTGGGGTGGATTTACTGGGATAGTTTCTGCGAGATTCTTGTTGGTTATGACCATTTCATTGGGGGCAGAAGAGAGGTGAATTTTCTCTTGTAGTTGGTGAACATAGGGCCATAAAATCCCTGTATATTGTTGTCAAAAGGTCATGAGAACCAGATTGTAGAGCCAAAAATTTTGGACTTGTTGAGCCCAATTGGCAATAGAGGGAATCATGGTAACCAAGAGGATTGGTAAGGCCCACCCAGAGTACGGAGCGGCGGACCACCAGGTAAACACCATATGAAATGTGGTTGAAAGGAAGGAGATAAAAATTTGGGGTTTTTCAATAAAATTTTTATTTGGGAAATAAGGTAAGAAAAATCGACCAACAATCTTCTCAGTGCCTTGCAACTGATTAAATAGTGGTCAATTGGTAAAAACGTGGTTGGGATCCACAAATTCGGCCTAACTGGCAAATTGGATGGTAGAGGGGAGGTTTATTCTTTGGGAACCATCATCGCAAAATTTGGCGGTGGGCCAAGTCTCTGTCAGTTTGACCTCAAACATCTGGACCAGGGGTCAATTATGTTTCCAACGGTTAGCATGACAGCGTTTGGCCCGATGGGCGATGGGAATCCCCCAAGGCTATCCCATATAGGGATGGGACCATTTGGTTGAGAACAGGTTCAGGATGGCCAACCTGCCCACACTCAGTCAATTAACCATTCATTTGGTTGATAGGGGCCCATTGGGCACAACGCCTGAATTACTATTGGGGGCTTCAAACTCTTATCGATGGCGCCCAATAATTGTTCTGCTGATTTTGGGGTCAAATCAGAACCATCAGGCGATCTGGCTAATGTTTCATTCTTCATGCTTTTACAGCCATTCAAATTTTGGCCATCATCCCAATTGCCGCCCAAATTAGATCTGACTGATTTCAGTTTGATAATCTTGGCACAGATTTCACTGATTCCCCGCAACAGTTCTGCTGAGGTGAGTGAGGAAATTGGGGGTGGGATCTGAAGCGGGCAAGCTGTCACCCATCGCTCATCAACTATGTGGGCGAGATCACCCTGGGTGATGAGGAGTACCACCATCCTCTTCAGTGTTTTCTTACTTGGGAACAGAAAGATAGCTCAATCGAGAGCCAAAGGACACTCCCTGAGACTTACAGTTATACAGTGATATAGCTGCCCGCAATTCATTCTGACAAATAATGGAACCAACTTCACTTCACATATCCTGCCAAAGTTGAACAAATTGATGGCGATTCACAGGGTTTTGACCACCCCCTATTATATGGAATCAAATGGGATGGTGGAGTGGGTCAACGGAACCATAGTAAACATACTCTGAAAATTGGTAAGGGATTGGCCCTCAGAATGGAGTGCCCTGCTGCCTACTGCTGTGTTTGCATATAATATCAGCTATCATTTGTCCACTGGTAAGAGCCCATTTCAACTGCTGTATGGTTGACACCTGGCTCTGCCCGCCTTGCTTTATTCATGTGTAGAGGACACTGGTGGTGTGGATCCCCAGCGATATTTGAAGAATCTTATGGAGACACTGATCAAGCTGCAAATGGAAGCCTACTCCACCAGTTTGGCCAAGAAGATTTGCGATCAGGCAGCTGATCAGAAGAGATGGAGCGGACTTCCGCTGTTCACTGTGGTGGACCATGTTTTATTCCACGAACAGCACAGATTTGGGCGGAAAAAAAGCTCTCCAACATCTGGGCTGGGGCGTTCAAGATATTCAAGAAGACCAGCATAGATGTTTACACTATCAAGGAACCTGCTGGGGTTGGATTATCAACTGAGTTCACACGAAGTTCCTCTGAGCATATATACAATAAGAGCATATTGTCCAGTCAAAGGGGGGTAGTGTCAGGAAGTTGATATGACTGGATGATTGTCGGACAACTGCCTTCTCAGTTTCATAGGAAGAATGTTTTAGGTCGAAATCTACCAAAAAGGGGAAATGTTGGCCATTTTCGGGGTTTCAATACTAATGATACCATTGATCTACTTATAGACAACAATATGCTCGGCCAAAAGACCCTGGCTGATTCTCGGTGAAATCCAATCCATTGGGGCACTAAATCTAATAGTAATTGTCAGCCAAATCCTATGAGTTTGGGCAGCCAGATTGCCTCAAACCCTTGGCTGAATCTAAAACTATCATCCGAAGCTTCTCCTCCAGCCTCAGGCAAGTTGGTACCGGCCACGCCGCGGATACCAGCCCCTTTTATAGGGGCGAAGGGGGCCCAACCAAGCTCAAGATTTTTCCCCTCCAGTAATTGGGTGAAGTTTATCAAAACTTTACCTCACGAGCTCTCAGCTGCCTATCACTGGGCCCCCTCAGCTGCTCCCCAAAGTGATGCGAGTTTAACATGACCTGATAGGTCATTCTCACATATTTCCTAATTTGGAATGCGCTAAGCAATCCGAATGTTGACTTCCAATATGTTAAATATGATATATTGACTTTATAATAGGGGTCTTTTTACTATATCCCCGTGACACTAATAAAACCTCAAATAACCTAGTTTTATTAGTGATTTATTATTATTTTTATTTGTTCCATTGAGGGATCCAGCGGCTCATAGCACCAGCGAGCATAACCCTTGCTGGATTCCTTCAATGATATGTTACCCATACTGGCAGATTGGAGGGGGAATTGTGATGTGTCTCAAGATTTACAAAAAAAGGGGTTTACGAATTATAATTGATCATAATGATGACCATTTGGAAAACTGAGGGGAATTATGCTGAGATTTGATATGACTGAAATATCTAGAAAAGGGAAGACGAATAGAAGACTACCAATCCAAGGATGCATCTGGCTTGGGAACTGAGATATAAAGAGTCACATGGAGGATGGAAAAGAAGGTCTTTTTCTGGTGATAAATGATTGCAGATAAGTCTGCAATTTTTATTAAAATAAAAGTCGAAATGAGGGGCAATAGCTCCATATATAGTTTATCAAGTTTTATTAGGAAGTCAGCGATCCTCATATCATCTCTCTTTCTCTTGCTCAGTAGCTAATACCATGTGTAAATTGACTTGGCAGAATCGAGAATAGACTTGAGAATTAACAATCCCTACCCTTTCTTCCTGAATATCTTGGGCCAAATGCCACATTGTGACTGCCTTCCAACAATGACTAGTATAATGTTGGGAAATCTTATATATTACCAGATGATAAGTTTAATTATTGATTGGCAGATCATCAGTTATCTTCCAGAATTGAGATGGGAAGGTTTTCAAAAATTTAATGGGAGACAAAATGGGTCAACAATAGGCAATTTGACTACATCCAAATATGAAAAACTATAACTTCCAATGAATAAATGAGTATCAAAGGGACTTAGAGAAACTGAGTTATCTGAGCAGATAGGACATGAAGTAGATTTAGGGATTAAAGTAAAAGGAAATGTGAAGAATGAGGAGGGTGAGGTTTTTAGATAGTAACCCATAGTGTTACTCTACAATGTAAGATCCCTAAGCCTAAATGGTAATGTGACTCTACTGTAGTAATAAAGATTGTAGTTATTGGGGCTTCTTGCCTTTTATTTATATTTTTACTATATTTTTAAGAAAATGGCGGTTGTCATATTATCCTCCAGTTGCATCAGTGGGTATTAGCTCCTATGTAACATTCCACTGTATTGCATCCCATCTTTTAGAGAACCCAACAGAGGTGCTCATTACAGGGGGCCCACTAATTCGACTAAATAAGGATATTTGTCCATCTGAGCAATTTAAAATCTAGCTGATGCTGATGGGAAACTGCACCAGCTCACTGAGTTGGCGCAATACAGTGAGATTAAAATCATCCTGATATATTACGCCAATCCAACAATGAGCTACTCCACAAGCATAAATTTCTGATGGATCAGTTTAAGGAGGTATTTGGCCAACCACATACCATCAGCCAAAAAACAATTAGCAGACCTTTTGACAACACTGCTGGATGGCTTCAATGCGTCGAGCAGAAATTGAATGCTAAATCTTTATTGCCAAAGTTCCTATTATGCAACTGAAGAACAAAAAGGAGATGATAGTGAAGGACAGCGGCACTGCAATAAGGATGAAGCCGAGGAAAGGGCAGAGGAGCTCTTTGTGAGCCAAGCAGGACGTGTGAATCAATTTATACATCAAGAAAACTCTTGGGATTATTATGCCTCACCAAAGGAGTCCCTCACATGATCACTGTGTTGATGGCAGAAGAAGCTCATACTGCAACCAATCCCATGGACAAGCAAAGTTCTGCCATTCCTTCAGTTTCCTCCCCTAACTGCAATTCAAGCTATTCCCATTGACAAGTACCCCAGTTGACTCTGAGAGTGTCAGGGAAAAGGCATATGAAGATTAGACTGGCCTGCCAGTTGGGATGCAAAAGCACACAAAAAGCAATCCAGAATTCCAGAGGCATTGTCGCTCAAGTGATATTGTATGGTACGGGAAGATGGAGAAAAATATGCGTTTATGTGTTTCAAGTGTAAAAAAACCTGGTAATGAACCAGGATGTTGAAACTCTACCCATGGGCCTTGTTGCAGGGTGTTTAACTAATGGACTAGCTGCTTTAGAGATACTCCATGGGAGGGTTCAACACAAAAGCAGGGGTGAGGGGTAGATCTCCACATGAAGTAGAGATAAATGAGCCCACAGGATTTCGATATCCTGTTGGTGGATGGCTTCAACGTGGGATTAAATCCCCAGAAGTTTCTTACTTGATAAGCCCAGTTGGCTAAGGAGGGAGCTATTATGACTGTCATGACTGGTATTGCCCATCCAATGAAGGGCCCAACAGGCCACAACGTTAGCGCCATAGAGAGATTGGCAAGAAAAATTTTAAGTAAACTTAAAATTTTAGGAGCTAAAGGTAAAATTTATTGTAAAGTGAATTAAAAGAAAATTGACCAACAATTTCCTCAGTGCAATGCGGCTGATTAAATAATGGTCAATTTGGGAAAGCTTGTCAAAGCATGAATTTGGGGCCTCAAATTTTGACCTAACCTGGTGAACTTTTGAAGGAGGTGGAAACCAATAACAATCTGAACTGACTTCAAAGTAATTTGCAGCAGGCCAAGTTGCTATCCGTTTTACCTTGAACGCCTGACTTTAGGCTTCACTGCATTTCTGATGGTTAGAGTGATGGCATCTGGTCCAATGGGCAACAGGAATTCCCTAAGGCACCCACATAGGGGCAGAACCAACAGGTCAGAAATGGGTACAGGATGGCCAACCCACCTGTTCCCAGTCACTGGGGCATTTGTTCGTCATGTGGGTAACATCAATCAACAATCCAGATTTTTGAGATGGGGGTTTTGAGCTAGCAGCAACAGTCTCCGATGGAGGCACATGCCAGTCAGGCTTTGTCCCTGAAGATTTTGAGGGGAGTTCTGAGTTGGTAACATCATTGCCCAATGGCTTGATGCCATTGGCAATTTCAACCAAGAATTCGTTGCTTGACACATTCTGACTGAGAGTTACATGCCCGTTGGGCTTTGTCCCCATATACTTTGGAGCAAGTTTCAAACTGATGACATTTTTCAATAACCTGATGCCATTGATGAGCGTTACCAAAGATTTGACACCTAATATTGCATCTACCAAATGTGTGAGCTCATCAGCCTTTGTTAGCATGGGGTTGAGGCATTTGGACTTCGATTTTGAGGGCTCAGCGCCATCAATTTCATAAGATCCTTTCAGCTCATAGGGGTGGCTGTTAACAATTATTTCAGTGCAAATTTTTCAATTTTCTGTACTAATTAGGCTGAGGCAAGCATGGGGACAGGGAGAAGAAGCTTCAGAGGGAGAGCTGTTACCCAGCGCTCATCTACCACATGGCCGAGATCACCCTGTGTGACAAGGGGTCATTCACCCTCTTTGGATCCTCTTTATTGGGAAATGGAAAAACTGCCTAATATGATCAGAGGGGTCGCTCCCCAAGACTTACAGAGAGATCATAGATGCAAATGGGATGAGGGTGCTTGTATTAAAAAATACCATATCTAACTGAGACAGCAACACACAGGATTCTTCATGTGCTTCAAATTCACTGTGGAGGAATTTAGGGGTTTATACACATATCATCCAGCTCAATCAGATTATGTTAAATATTTTTTGCCCATTAGCTGATTAACTTTAGGTAATAAGTTATCATAAAAAGATGATAACTATTGTTGGAAGTTACTACTAAAAGAATATTAGCTATACCGCTGGCATCTGAATCTGCTGGGATTCAATCCGTTGGATTGCTAATAGTTCATTGGAGTTGAAACCAACAAGTATTTTAATATATGATTCAGTTATCAATTTATCGGCAATTTGAATATATTTGGTGATTATAGTTTGTTGCCAATCACCTCAGAAACTTTTTTGTTGCTAAAGTGTTAAGAACACTTCTTGTAGCAACATGCAAATTATCTAATTAGGTTAATTTGCTGAAGTTATGTATTAATAGATGAAGAAACCCAACAAAGAAGGAGAAATTCGCATAAGTTGTGACTTAGGAGTGTGTTAGGATTTTTCCCATATTCCCAGCCAGCTAGATTACCTTGGATTTCTAGGGATAATGCCCTAATGCAAAGTGAATTGTATATATATTGACCCTGATTTTGGGGTAACTATGTTTGGGGAATTTAAGTTATTTTACTGATTGGATTCGTTGGGGATCAATCTTATATATGAAAGCTTAAGCTCTCATCAGGCAGAGTAGCCAACAAAATAGGGGCATCTGATAGTTGATTAACTATCAGGTGTACCAATTGGGATAAGTCAGGTTTCATCACTGACTGATTGGGAATTTAAGGAGTAAGTTGCGAGGTGAGTGATGCCACCTGCAACTAGCAAATATGTCAGTTGGTTTGCATCCTGCTTTAGTGGTAACAAGTCCCATTACGCAAGCAGGTCGATGCCAAATATGGTTGGTTCACTTGGATTGAGAGGAAAACGTTAGGGACATGTTTTCTGACTCTTTTCATTTTAGGTCTCGAGGATATCTAATGATGGAATCCTAACCAGGTTGTGGAAGACCATTGCTGCTGAGATGAGGATGGGTGTAGATGGCAAAGGTTGCCATTTCATCAAGGGGGTGCCAAATGAGGGTTGGACGCCGAATTTCCCACTATAAATTCCCTAATTAATTCACTAATAAATAATCATAATAATTATTTGCCAGATCATAATTTACCATTTCACAAATTACCAGATCAATTTTACTAGAGTATTAGCTTAATAAAATTTTTTATAACCATTTTAAGTTCTATTCTTTTTCAAGGATATTATTGCTGTGTGCAATAATTGGGAGACTCTTTGAAGATAAAGAGTAAGAAATGAGTGAGGATCCAGATAAGAAGCTAAATAAAATTGGGGATTGCTGCCAACTGAATGTCACAGAGAAACTGTAAACAGGGATCTGAGCATAGATTGAGTTTGGGAGGTATTAGGGAATGAATCCCTATTTCAAGAAATCATAAGTATTTAGAGAGAAAAACTGGCCAAGCGTTGGGTCAAAATCTAATACTTCCAGCAACTACGGATAATAGTCGCCATATTATTATCAAACAATTATATAACTACTATACAACGTGGAGATTTGCAAAAAACCAAACCTGTGCAAGTAATATTTTTATAGGGGTTATTGCCAAGAATAAGAAAGCCTATAAATTTTTACAAAGTGGTGCTCACTACAGGGGTGTAGTTGAGTAGAAGAATTAGAATGTGATATCATATGAAGATGTTTCTAATTCAAGCAATAAGTTTGTAGGGAAAGTAACATTAATGAAGACAGAATGTGAAGTATATCATGATCAATTGCATTCATCTAGCGAAGTTGTAGAGCTTCTAGTAAAACAAATTGAGGATACTCAAGTTTTGGGAAAAGGACTTGCAGCCTAGAAATGGAACTATCTAGTGCTGCAAGATAACCTGTTCTACCTGACATCTACCTGAAATGAAGAGGATCAGCAGGGCCAACTTGGGTTGAGATTGGGACCGCTTAAAATAGTCCCAAGGAACAGCAGGACCAACTCAGATTGAAATTGGTTCCGCTTTATATAGTCCTGAGGAGTGATGTGTTAGATGAGACACTAGATGAGACATCAGTTGAAATTGAAATGTGAAGCAATCAATTAAGAGTATTTGATTGCAATACCAATGAAGATTATGAGGTTAAAACAGGAATTAATTGATTCAAAAGAGGGAGAAAATCAGTTAACTCTATAACATTCAATCAATGATTAGAAATTTCTGGAGATGAGTGTATCATCAATTTAATATGAAATTGGATGAAGCTAATAAGGCCAGATCAATCTGTGTGATTAAATGATCATTTCCAGATTTACCAGTGGATTTACATTCACTGTTTTGGATGGCAATGAATGCCAAAAATCGTTTTTAGGAGAAAAACGATCTATACAATCAAACAAAACTGTTGACTAATGAGATACAAAGGTTCAAGCATCAGTTGTCAAAATATGGGATGAAATTAGGACCTTTTGGATGAATAACCAATTGGGATTGAAGGCCTAATTAATGAAATATTTAAGAGAATTGCCAAAGTCAGCAAGTTTATCCTAAACATAAAGAAACAGTGCAGCTGGTTGTATAGTGAAGAAGGCCAATACTAAAAATCAGAAGTATTGGACCTAAAAGAAAATATTTGCAATGTTCCCAGAAGACCTCTGAACCAGTAAATGGTTATGTCCTTAGATTTTGGTCAAGTCCTAAAAGAGGACCACTGAACCAAATAGATGGTTAAATCTTAAGAGGATAAGTTTTGACCCATGATAACTGGTAGGTCATATTATATTTAGGAACCAATTTGGATTAAGGGGAAAAGAAGGACCTTTGAACCTTTTTTAGGTTAAAAGTCCCATTGCAAAAGAAAAATACAAAATATATATATGAGATATAAAATATTAAATATCGATTTTTATGGTCCTTAAATTTTGGATCTATTATGAGATGTGATTGCCAGCATAGGTTTCTGAGGGTATCAATCTACCAGAAGATTGAAGACATAGGACGAATGGCTGTGCTGAAGAGTGTTCAAGATATCCAAGTGTTCCTTGGAATGGTCAGATACTATAGAAGATTTATTCAGAATTTGCCAGTTTTTCTGAGCCCTTATTCCATATGTTGAAGGATCCTAAGAAAGGATTCATATGGAATGAAGAAGTACAGAAATCTGACAATGAGTTACTCCAGTACCTGATAGATTCTCCAATTTTTAAATATAAAATTTCGATCAATTATTATACAAACTGATGCTTTTTTTAACGGTGATCAGCGCCATATTAAGCCAAGTAGATGAACTTGGGGACAAACATCCAGTGGTGTATATGATCTGGACACTCTCAGCCGCTGAGAGGAACTACACCATAACTGAGTGTGAATACCTTGCAGTCACTTGCGCCTGTAAACAGTTTTGGATGTACTCCTGGAGTAAACTTCAAAGTGGTGATGAACCACTTCTTGTTGCATTGGGTGCACAATTTATGAGAACCAGAAGGTCAACTGGGCCGATGGGCACTAAAGCTACAGGCTTACAATTATGAGATAGTCCACCAAGCGAAGGCTTCTCATAAGAAATCTGATGGTTTATTGCAGTTACCAATGTTCCAGATGGTATACCTGCAAGCAAATGAGTTGTTCCAGAGAATGTTAATGGAGAAATCAGGAATGAGCCCTAAAAACCAAGGTACACTTCAAAAAGTGATGGAAACACTGAGACCATTGGATGGACAAGTTTTAAGACAATTAATGGGAAGCAGTTACTAAACAAATCTGTCAGAAAGAGCAGCTATCATTCAAGATGCTCATAAGGTTGTCAGGCATGGAGGCATGAGAAAACAACCGATCATATTCACCAGTATTACTACTGTGAGTCAATCAACTATGATGTCGCCAACTATCTAGCTTGTTGCATCGAGTGCCAGCTGCACAAGCCACATAAGAATACAACTGGATACTGACTAGTCCGCCATTGATTTTCTTGGCATATGGTGTCCATTGACGTGATGGGACTACTGACAATGAGTACAGGGGGGAGTCAAGTATATAAAATTTACAATTTATTATATTATGTGATGGGTGAGATGAAGGCCCTGGCAAAAGTAGATGCTACCAGTACTGTGAAGTTCATACTGGATCAAGTAGTATACTGACATGAATGCCCAAAGCTCCTGCGGAGTGACAATGGGACAAACTTCACATCTCATGTGATCCCATGGTTAAATGAGATAATAGGATCCAAGGAGTCATGTATGTACTCTACTGGATGGAGACAAACGGACTGGTGGAATGAGTTAATGGGATGCTGGCCATGACGCTGAGGAAGCTGGTTGCAGGAAGAACTTCCATGTGGGGAATGTACCTGAGTTCGTGATAATTACCTACAATATTAGTTATCATACGGAAATGGAAAAAACGCTATTTGAATTGGTATATGGAAGGAAGGCCACGTTGCCACCAATTTTATATTTGGTGTGGAACCAACATTAGGGATGAGTGCCAAGCAGCACCAAAACAAATTGGCGAAGATCTTGATTGAAATGCAATTGCAAGCATTCAATACTACTTTAAAGAAAAGAATATGAGCAAAAATAACAGACAATAAGAACTGACCAGCCTATCAGAATAACGAATAGATGAATTAGTTGCCTATTGAAATACAAATGGTTTTGAGAGAAGAAACAAATTGGATGCATTGTGGTCAGGTCTGTTTGAGATTATTGCTAAGATGGTGATGGACGCCTACTCCATCAAGAACCTCTTGGATGAAAGGGTAGTAAAGTAAGTCCATGCTAATTATTTAAAGTGATGGATTAAGGAAAAAATAATAAAAAAGAGTTCTTAAAGGACCGCTGAACCATTAAGCTGGTTATGTCCTAATAGATTTTGTTCAAGCCCAAAAAAAGGACCTCTGAACAAATCTGGATGGTTAAGTCTTAAAAAAGTAAGACCTCCAAACCATAAAAAACTGGTAGGTCTAAGTATACCAAGGATTCAGTTTGGGGGGATAAAATAAAAATATGGACTGCTAAACTGAAACAAGGTCGAGTCCCTTGGAAACAAGAAAAAAATAAAAGATTAATAAAAATATTGGAAAACATATATTAAAACCGAATAGAAAGCTGATATATTTTTATAATTTTTCTTTTTTATTTGTTATCCTCAATTTGAGGATGATTCCACCTACATTGCCTCTTGAGGGGAGGGAGGATGGATTGCAGTAGGAGTGAATAACCCATCGAAATCTATATATGAGATCAGATGCTAGTAAGGGCTAGACCTACAAAAACTAACTTCATTGAGCGCATGCAGATTCCTATGAGAAAGTGACTAGGGGAAGGAAAGATTGAGATGTCAGAAGAAGCCAAACGTAATACCCTGGAGCGGGGAGGGAAGTAACAGTACAAGAATAAGCAGTTGTTGAATAACCCCAAGTAGTCCTGATATGGTACCAGAGCTGGAAGATTGGTCTTTAGCGCTTGCCAATGGGCTTTGTCAAGAGCACCAGACATATGGGCTGGCAACAAACAAGGGATACTAGTTGGGGGTTGCCAAATCATGCCCCTATCAAAGACATCAGTGGAAGATACCAATGAGATGCGCCAGAAATGAGATAGTCATACAAGGAGCAAATGTCATCCTGAAAGTGTTGACTATGAGCTTCTCAAAAGCTGAAACAGATTGAGCATTGGAAACTGAGAGAGGCTAGCTTCATGGCCCAACTTTAAAGAACTTGGCTGGCAAAGCAAAGATCATAAGCTGCGATATCCCAATCTAGGATGTTTTCAAAATCAGAAGAATTCAGAGCTATGGATAAAGCCTCGGTGACTTGGGCACTTAATTCTGTGTAGGGGAGTTCAAATTGTACGCTGTTGCCAATGGTAAGTTTGGTGGCCAAGACAGCTGGCTTGTAATATTGACCAAGTCAGAAGTGGAACTCTGGAAGCAAGTTTGATCCAGAAAGGAATGAACGATCAAGAGCAAAAGGCATTACTTCAGGAGGTTAGACGATGATGTTAGAAGTATCTGCAAAAGGAGCTGAATCCAGGAAAGTCTCGAAATCTAACTCTGGAATTGACAATAGAGGAAGGATTGGCTGCGAGTCATTTGAGAAAATTGCTCACCTGGTTTCAGCGGAGTTGGTTACTGTTTCTGGTAATTCCACGGAAGGACTAGCCACTGAAACTTGACTAGGAGTATGAGTCCTGGAAGGACCATAGAAGAGGTTCCGTTGTGCAGATTGACTCAACCGCTGGAAGGGCCAAAAGGCTTGATCAGACAAATTATTGTGCAGCTGTTGGTACCATGAAACGAATTCAACATATGAGCTGGATGTTAGGGGGGATGTCAGACTTATATGATAGTCAACATTATGCACTCTGAAATTAATTAAGATCCAATTTTGGTGAAAATAATCTCAAAATTAATGGGATAAGCTCTCCCAAGAAGAATTAAGAATGATAAGAGCCAAGAGGTTATGAGAAGAAAATAACAATGGCAAACATAAATGAGCATACTTAATTGGACTGCAAAACAAACATCAATGGCAAGAATCTCCTGTTATGAATAAGGAGAAAATCAGGAAATCGAGGATGCTGGACCAAGAATCCTGAATATGACAGTGTGTCATATGCCCTGATAGGGGAAAACTGGATCCCAGAATTAATATTGTCATGAGTAAATTGATAAGCCCAGCATGACAGAAGGTTGTGAGGACCGCGCTCTGAGTAGGCAGTAGCGAGGAGGTAGAGGAAGAGAACCACATGCTGAAGGTTGTCCCAAGCAGCGTTGAGTAGAGGTATCTATACTCCACTTGAACAAATGAAGTATTTGAATGAGTGTCTAAAGCAGTGTTCTACTGACCCAATACTTTTCTCGCTAGATATCTAGGTAAAAAGGGAGGATGTGTTAGGATTTTTCCCATATTTCCAGCCAGCTAGATTACCTTGGATTTCTAGGGATAATGCCCTAATGCAAAGTGAATTGTATATATATTGACCCTGATTTTGGGGTAACTATGTTTGGGGAATTTAAGTTATTTTCCTGATTGGATTCGTTGGGGATCAATCTTATATGAAAGCTTAAGCTCTCATCAGGCAGAGTAGCCAACAAAATAGGGGCATCTGATAGTTGATTAACTATCAGGTGTACCAATTGGGATAAGTCAGGTTTCATCACTGACTGATTGGAATTTAAGGAGTAAGTTGCAAGGTGTGTGATGCCAACTGCAACTAGAAAATCAATCAGTTGGTTTGCAACCTGCCTTAATGGGTGTTGGAAAATTGACTATGGGCTCTGCTAGTTGGCAGGCTAACCATTATGAAGACTGGTCAGCCCTTGCCATTTTACCTTAGGCGTCGGGGCCTGCAGCACTGGCTAATCCCTTGGCATGTCACCCGTGTCATTTGTGGAACCCACAGCCTAATCCCTAACTAACGAAATAAATTATAAACTTATAACAAAAGGTAGAACAGACAAATAAAGATATTATTGAGAAGGAAGCGCCTGTTATTTATACTATTTACAAAAGGGCTACTGCGCCCACCGCCAACCTATTGGATCTTCTGCTGTTTCTTTCAGCCAACCACTCTTCTTCTTCTACTACATTATTCTCTTCCCTGGCATTGACCCTCTCACAACATCCTTCCCGATACATGAATCAATTTTGGCTCATCCTCAGCATTAAGTCGCTGGTGAGCCATATAAAATACTCTTTAAAATAAATGTCAAATTTGGGTTCAACTTTCAAGTTGATATACATGCGCTGGAAACAACTTTGGTCACTCAATTTGACTCAGAATATTTTGGCTTCTTGCCAACATCTCTTCTCATCTTATCTTGATTAACTGATTATAATAAATGAGGCACCAGAAACAACTTTAGCCACCTCAAACTCATAATTGTCAGATCCACCGACCTCAGATAATCATTATAGGCAGTGAATTCATAGAAGAACAATTGAAGCAAATACATCAGCTTTTTGCCAGAAATACACCAATGGTACATGAATGGCAGTTGGCATTGAACACTGATTCTGCTGACTGATATAAATTGGATTATCCTTGGCTATTAGTAGCCAGTGATCCAATACTAATTTGGGGCTACTGAATGGCCCCACTTGAACCTAATACCAAACTCGGTTGGAGTACTAATTTTGGCTCAACCCAAATTGAGGAGCAACTAACCAGCAATCATATCAGTTAACTCAATAATTCAGTCAATAAGCTATTCTGCTGGGATTGGCCATATCATCCTAAATAACAATTAATCATTGGAGGATTCCATCTGGTTAAAATTCTGACAATGGGTAACAAGTACCATTACCTAAGCATGTAGCATGCCAAATTTGGTTGGTTTACTTTGATTGAGAGGAAAATGTTAGGGACATGTTTTCTGATGCTTTTCATTTTAGGTCTCGAGGATGTCTAATGATGGAAATCTAGCCAGGATGGGGAAGACCATCACTGCTAAGGCAAATATGGGTGATTCAATGGAAATGGCTGCTGTTTCATAAAGAAAGTGCCAACTGAGGATTGGGCACCAAATTCCCCACAATAGTTTACCTAAATAATTCACTAATAAATAATCAAAAAATAATTTCCCAGGTCATAATTAACCATATCAAAAATTACCAGATCACTTTTACTAGAGTATTAGCTTAATAAACTTTATCAGAATCCATTTCAAGTTCTATTCATTCTCAAGGATATTATTGCTGTGATTAATAATTGGGAGACTCTTTAAAGATAACGAGTAATGATCTGAGTGGGGATCCAGGAAAGAAGCTGAATGAATTGGGGATTGCTGCCAACTGAGTGTCAAACCAGAGAAACTATAAATAGGGATCTAAAAGAAGATCGAGTTAAGTGGTATGAGGGAACAAATCCCAATTTCAAGAAATCATAAGTATTTAGAGAGAAAAACCGGCCAAGTTGTGGGCCAAAATCTAATACTTCCATTCAACTACAGATAATAGTCGCCATACTATTATCAACAATTCTATCAACTTTTATACAACTTGGAGAATTGCACAAAGCCCAAACCTGTGCAAGTAATATATTTGTTATAAAATTGGCATTTCCATTGAGATATACAATAATCAAAATTGCGCAGGGTTTGACCCACTGAGCAATAGGATCAACAATATGGGGATCGTTGCCATTGTAACAACAGAAATAAACTTTTATTACTAATATGGAGCACATGCCCCCACTATACTTCTTTATTTAAAATAAACACAGCAGATCCTCGCTGTTTTGCTCACTTTAAACTATTAACAACCAACCTTCCTCAATCATCTCATTCTTCTTGTATCATAGCAACTTTGGATGGTATCACTTTCATGGCTTAATAATTCACTTCACCATATCTCATTGGTTCTGCCAATTCTTCATTTGTTAATTCACAATCACCCAATCTAGCCAATTTCCCAACAACCCAATATCATCTCATTTTGAGGCGCTCAAAATTAACCATACTCAAAACAACTCGGCGGATTTCATCCATTCTACCATATTGACTTAGGGCTTATCATCCAGTCATATTGGAATCATGACATTACCACCTCCTTGACTGGATGATAAGGCTCCAATTGCTTATATGCCCGGAGAGACTTTGCATTCACTCAGTTGATGATCCAACTACTAGTGGGGTCCTTGATTGTATACGCATCCATACCAGTATTCTCAATAACTTTAAATGGCCCAATCCAAATATTGGCCAACTTGTGTTTCCATGCGAGCCCATGTTGATCATGGAATAGAACCATGTCTCCATCTTTGAATTTTTC
>JAKSZP010013652.1:0-64939 GCA_022478985.1 Massospora cicadina | reverse complement strand
TGTTTCAGTGGTATCTCCTTACCATCAGAGCATCTTGGGGAGTAGCAAAATGTCAGTTAAGAATCTCTTTCTCCCTACAACTGAAGAGGATCTGATTTTAATGTTAAACCCAGAAATTCCTACTTCACCAACCACTCAATTCCCAGATGAAAGCCCACGAAGATCGTGATCAAGAAACTGAACTTCAAACCACCAATATAAGCCCTACTCCTACATGTCTATTACGCTTGTTGCACAGGATCAAAAAGGTTCCTCTAAGATGGTGAATCCAGAGCCTTTCAACCCTGAAATTGAGATGGAAAAGGCCATAGCCTTAGACCCTACCAGCCCCATCTTGTCAGTGGACCAGGAGAACCTCGCAAATTGATCTCTTTGAGAGTAAACAAATATAGTTAACATGCGACTAAAGGTCCTTTCCTCATCATGGGTCTAGCTCCACCTTCTGCTGTCCTCTCGCTCTCCATGACCAATAAAGAGGATTAAGCTCAATTTAATATTTCTAGCCACCTTCAGAGTAGGTTTGTGTGAGGTTACAGTGCAAGCACTCCATGATACAGGGGCAGCAGTAAACTCTTTAGATCTAAGAGTTTCTCACTCATCAGACCTGAAACTGTGGTAGCCCCTTATATATTGGACGCTAATCTAAGCCAAAAACTTGTCATACTGTTCATCGTCCAGTGCAGTTCTTAATCCATGAATTATGCTTTTTTGACCACTTTTCAGCAGTCCTTGTCTAGTGTACCCTGTCATCATGGGAGTAGACTGGTGGCGTCGCCAAGGGGTGAACATCAATCTGGATCTCAACTCCTTGTCATTTTCCAATATAAGATGCAGTGGAGAATTCCCACTGATTAAAACTCTCAGGACAACGGCCTCACTTAGCTCAATTTCTCCCTCTGAGCTTTCTCCTTTTACATCCCCTCTCAGGTTTTCCTGATTCCTTGGCCTTATACAAGAATGGCTTTGAAATGAGTCTTGCAAACTGATTCTTACTACATTCAGGATATGACCTTTCCTTCCAGCTGACAGTGCATCTTTTTAAGATCAACTGTCCGTTATACCTGCACATTGAGGAGGAAGACAGGGCGTTGTGCATGTGGCTGGGTGATATGCTAGAAAAAAGGTGTATTATCAAAAAATCCTATCCTATTGCCTCACCTTTAATCTGCCCAGAAGGCTGATGGGACCTTATGGCCTTGTGTGGACTATGGTCATGTTAATAACTTGATGGTCCTAAGATCCATACCAGCTTCCATTGGAACAAACCATTACCCACGCCATTGCTAAATTTCAGGCTTTTTAAAATAATGACCATGTCAACGCTTTCAACCAGGTGATAGTCAATTGGACTAAGAATGGCTTACAGCTTTTTATACAAGGCTTAAATATAACAATTCAAAATGATTCATTTTGAGTTAAAGAATGCCCCAGCAACCTTCCAATGATTGATTGGTGATGTCCTGGGGACCTAAGGTTTGCTTGCACTATCGCTTACATTAAAGACATATTGATCCAGTCTCAGACCCATGAGCAGCATGTCAAGGACTTGGATGCTGTGATGGCAGCCCTCCTTAAGGAAGATCTCTTCATTAAGCCTTCCAAGTGTGAATTCTTTTAAGAAGAGCTCACCATTTTGGGAAACTTGGTCCTCAAGATGAATATGCTGTCCCTCCATGTAAGTTGGAGGCCATCCAGTCCTGACAAATACCTAACTACTCAAAAGCAGCTCAAAAGATTCTTTGGTATTGTTATCTTCTTGAAAAAGTTCTCCTCAGCTATTACCCAGTTGGTTGTGCGCCTCCATTCACTGACGAAAAATTTGTTCTTTCATATGGACAGTTGATAGTCATAAAGCTTTTGAGGCAATCAAGGAAACCTTCTTGTCAACGCCAGTTATGAGACATGATTATTCATACAAGCTATACATCGTGGCTTGTGATGCATCTTCAGTTGCAGTTGGAGCAGTACTCTTGCAATAGCGTGATGGAACAGAGAATCACTGTAAGTCCTGGGGAACGTCCCCTGTGTGTTGATTGGGCCCTCTTCCCAATTCTGAGTAAAAAGGTTCCAAAGAGGGTGGCTGTACCCCTCGATACCCAGGGTGACCTTTCCCATGTGGTAGATGAGCGCTGGGTAACAACACACCCTCTTAGGATCCCTCCCCCATTGCCCACACTCACTCAGCCAAACTTATACATCTGATCGGGGAAAACTGTGCTGAGATTGCTGAACGGAAGTTGATCAATCTGAAAACGAGTAGAAGCAATCCCAATGATCTGAATCCAAATAGTCAAAAAGGGATGAAGATTAATTCAATGGCCAGAATCACTGACGGTTTTGATTTGGCCAACACGTGATCATCAAAATTAAACCCCCTCTCAAAATCGTCAGGGATCATCCTCAACGTGCAGGTAGTAGCATCAGACACCATTAACAATAGTTTGAATCTCCCTTATGGCAAATCAGGAGTTGCAGCTAATGCAACGCTTTTGACCAAATGAATGGCACAGCGACCTGGCACAGGCAGGTTGGGCATCCCAAACCCGTTCCCAACCAATTGGGACTGCCCCTATGTGGGGTGGCCCTGGGGTATTCCCGCTGCTCATCAGGCCAGACGCTGTCATGCCAACCATCGGAAATGCAGTCAAGCCTCAGTTTGGGTGTTGAGGTCAAACCAACAGTGACTTGGAATACCACCAAATTCTTTGATGTCAGTTCCTATTGAGCTTATCTGCCTCCATTCCCTAATAATTCTTCAGTTAGGTCGAAATTGAGAGACCCAATCCTTGCTTGTTCATGCATCAATTGACCACTAGTTAATAAGTTGCATTGCACTGAGAAAGTTTTTGGTCAATTTTCTTCACTTTCCTTTAAAATAAAATTTTCCTCTAAAAACTATCAAATTTTGATTTTATTGATATCCCGCTGGCTGCATTCTTGATGGCTTTTCTCTGGTGGCCTGTCAGTCCCTATACCGGATGGGCTTTACCAGTGCTGATGGTCACTATGTCCCCTACCATCATCAACTGGATTCAGTAGCTAGATACTTCTGGTAATTTAACCCCGTTATTTCAAACATTCACCAACAATATACTGGGATCTTATGGCCTTACATCCACCATTTCCAAGCAAGGATCCGCCCCCCTTGTCTCCTCAGTTGAATTGAACCCACCCGCCAGTGACCTTGTATAAAATATACCTGTGGTACCATCCCCTGCAGCAAGACCACCAGTTTCTGGGGTTGTCTCCATTTGGTTCATTCTCGGGTTGCTGTTCACTATAGCCCTACACCAATGGTTTATCATTTCCCAATGCCCAGCTCCATACAACGTCATATGTGTGGTAATGCCTCTGGAATTCTGGATTGCTTTTTGGGTGCTTACGCATCCTAACTGGCAGGCTGGTCTAAACTTCTTCTGCCGTTTTTCATGACATAATCAAACATTTATTGTTTCCAGCCACTTCCGCCCTGCTCTTCGAGGTGGGCGCCGCAGTGGTTACCCTCTACCAAATGAATATTCAATCAGTAGTTTGCTTTTTGTTGATTGTTTGGTCACTTTCTGATTTTGTGGGTAGTATCTGCTCTACCTTGGAGAAACTTCTTCAAGCTGGAAGAGCCTCATGGATTACTACCTCTCCCCCTCCTAATAGCCCAGAAGAAAGTTCACGTGTTCCTTCCTGGGAGATTATAAATCAGGTTCTTGACGCCCTCGCTGAGGTGCAAATGCATTTGGCTATCTCCCTTAACAACTCCGCTGCATTATCTCATGCCCAACAGGGGATCACTTTATTGGATGCTGTGGAAGGGGACGTCCATTGGTGGGTTTGAGGTCTTCTTCGTTCTTACTCATAAGCGGGGGATCTCACTTCGCTGATTGCCATTGTATTGGCTGCCTTAAAACCCCCGGTGTCACACCTGGACCACTTATTCAGATTGCTCTCTACTATGGCTGAAGCCCCTAGCTTGGCTTCTTTTGATCTCTACCTTCTGCAAACAGGCTCCCACACTGGACCTCCCTAATGATATGCTTCAGGTATTCTTTAGATCAGGTTTGGATTCAGTTTCTGCTCACCACAAGGTTTTGTCTACCTCGAAGGGACAGTAGATCAGATATGTACCTCTGTGACTTCTATAAATGCCTTCACCATACTTCCCGCTATCAAGGGGGAAATTTTATGATAGGATTACCCAACAACAAAGTGGATGCAGTTTTTATCATTAAACCAGTGATAGTTTTGGCTTCTGAGCCTGTAACCACCTCTGCGTCAGAGTTGGCTGACCCTGGTTCACCTATAATGAATCAGTAAGAGCCCAGATGGAGGAAGCCGGTTCTCAGCCCTCGTTCTTCCCAACTTTACTCCAGGGAAAGACCCCAACCTTCCCCCCAATTTGCCTGCCATTTCTTCAGTTGCAACAGAAATGCCCAAATATACCAATAAACAAATCTTCGCTTATTTCTTATTACCTATGAAAATTAGTATCAGATATCACCATGTCTCCTTTGAGGCCCTGGCGGATACTGGAGCTGTGGGTAATTTCATGAGCGTCAAATTAGCCCAACAATTGGAACTGGACATGGACGTGGGCCTATTTTTGATGGTGGCTTCTTCAGCCTCTCAGACATCATATATTGTCTGTCAGTCAGTACCTTTTTTGGTACACCAGTTTAGCTTCTGCGTTTGGTTTTCTGCTATGCCAAACTTGGTGTTTCTGGTGATCTTAGGGGTTGGATGGTGGTGCCAACAATATGTCAAGATCCACTTGGAGTCTAACATGTTGTTGATCACTAATTTTTCAACTTTAGGGTGAATTTTTCCTTAGTTGACACTCTTAAGAAAACAAGGTCACAGTTCTATTACTTCCCTCGTCTCTCCTGAGGGTCTTATGTCTTATTTTCCCAAAAGTTTAATGCGCTATAAAAGTATCTCCAATTCTGAAAAGGCGGATTATCTGCCTCCTCATACTAAATTTGACCCTGGAAATTTTGTATGACGGTGCAGTTGGTGAATATCAACTGACCATTGTATCCCCATACAGCAGAGGAGGAGGTTGCGCATAACACTTGGTTGGATGATATGCTGAAAAAGGGTGGTTTTTTAAGAAGACATCGCCAGTCACATCTCCCATTGTCTTCGCTAAAAAAGCCAATGGTTCCCTCCATCCCTGTGTGGATACAGACATTTAAACAAAGTACAGTTCACGATCCCTACCCCCTGCCCCTGGAGCAGATGATCAGCCAAGCAATCGCCAAATCTCGTGTGTTCTCTAAGCTTGATCTAATCAATGCCTTCAACCATATCTGAGTAATGGAAGGGCAATAATGGTTAACAGCAATCTGAATAAAGCGAGGCATTTTCCAAGTACACGTAATGCCCTTTGGGCTGGAGAATGCCCCTGCTATGTTTCAGCAAATAATTGACAGTGTACTGGGTGACTTCCAGTTTACTTGCACAGTCGCATATATTGATGACATTATGGTTCACTCCCCAACTCCCAAACAACACACTATTGACTTGGAAGCAGTCTTGGCCACCTTTCATAAGGTAGGCTTGTTCGTTAAGCCTTACAAAATAGATTTTTATAAGGAGGAAGTTACCTTTCTTGGGAACCTCATCCTAAAAGATGGCTACACGATTCCTCCCAATAAGTTGGACGCTATCTGTGAATGGCCAACCCTGACAACCCAGAAACAATTACAGAGTTTCTTGGGAACCATTATCTTCTTTAAAAAAAAATTCCCCAGCTCTTTCCCAGTTAGCTGCCCCACTCCACCCCCTCACAGGCAAAAATGTACCATTTCACTGGATACCCAAATGCCAGCAGGCGTTAAAATTGATCAAAGAGGTGTTTTTATCTCCTCCTGTCCTGAAACATGTGGATCCTCCCAAGCCATATATTTTTGCATGCAATGCCTCCTTGGTGGCAGCGGGGGGCAGTGTTGCTTAAATAGCATGATGGCTTGGAACACCCTGTCGCCTATTTTTCCCAAAAATTTACCTCTACAGAGCAATCTTGGGCCATCTACAACAAGGAGTTGGCAGCTGTAGCATGGGCATTGACTCATTGGAGGTATCTGTTACATGGTTCTCAACATGAGTTAACTGTTTTCATGGATCACCAGGCTCTCTCATATTTCCATAAACCCCAAAATTTGATGCATCGGCAAGCTCAAACCTATTTAACTTGTGCAGTTGCAATTTCAAATATGAATTCGTGGAAGGTGCGCTTAATGTACTTCCCAATTTACTCAGCCACAGCCCCGCCCACTGTCCCTTGGACCCAGATGTAGTGGACCTCATTACCATGATTTCCGCCACGAAGATGGCCAAATGACCTGCCCTGAAGGTGTGGAGTTATTTGAGCAATTGTCCCTCCAAAAATCATAAACACTCTCTTTACTCCCTCAGTGGAGGGCCTCATTTATTTTTGGTCATTAATTTGGGTTCCCCCTTTCTTCAGAGATGAGGTACTTCGCGCGCATCACAATCCCCCCACAGTCAGCCATCCAGGCAATAAGAAATGAATCAACTTGATCAAGCGGACCTACAATTGGGCAGGTTTAACTAAGGAAGTTCTGGCCTTGATCACTAATTGTGTTACTTGTGCTTGGGCTAAGTCGGATTGCTCTAGTAGAAACGGGCTTCTACACCCCTTACAACAGGGAGTTTGTCCATGGACATCGGTTTCTATGGATTTTATCATTGAACTCCCCTGCTCTAATGGGTTTATGGCGGTGATGGTGGTGGCGGATCATTTCACTAAGTTTTCCCTTTTTATTCCCTAAACTTCCACAATTATATCGGAGGAAACTGCTCATCTCTTTGTGCGCCATGTGCTTTCAATGTTTGGCCTCCCACAGGAGGTCATCAGTGACCGTTGCTCACAGTATACGGTGCAGTTTTGGAGTGAAATTTTATCTATTTTAGAAATCTCCCCCTGTCTCTCTATGGTATATCAGCCCCAATCCAATAGACAGACTGAGCGAGTTAACCAAGTCAAAGAACAGTACCTGCGTTGCTATGCTGCAGCTGCACAGGACACCTGGGCTAATGACTTTTCCCTCACTCAATTCACCTATAATAATGTGACTCACGCTTCCACAGGGTTTTCTCCCTATGAAGCGACGTTGGGTTATAAAATTTCTTTTTTGGTCAAACCCTGCTTGTGGCCTGAGGTTTAAGCTGCTGCTGATCATGCTGAACAGATTAGGTCTACTAAATCCTTAGTGCGGGAACACCTCACCAAAGCCATTGAAGACTACAAGAAGTTCGCATATTGTCATGAAGTTGATGTGACTAAACAATATGCTACCCATGCCATAGGATTGGAGGGGAATTGAGATAAGTCTCAAGATTTACAAAAAAAGGGTATATGAATTATAATTGAGCAGAATGACGACCACTTGGCGAATTGAGAGGAATTATGCTGAGATTTGATATGAACGAGATTATTTAGGAAAGGGAAAAAGAGTAGAAGATTACCAGGCCAAGGATGCATCCAGCTTGGGGAACCGAGATATAAATAGTCATATGGAAGATTGAAGAGGAAGTCTTTTCTGGGTGATAGTGAACGCAGATAAGTCTGAAATTTATATTAAAATAAAGGTCAAAATAAGGGGCGATAGCTCCATACTTAGTTTATCAAGTTTTATTAAGAAGTTGGCGATCCTCATATCATCTGATTTGGTTGCTCAGTGGCTAATACCCTGTGCAAACTGACTTGCGGAATTGAGCTTGGATGTTGAGAATTAACAGTGGTGCTCACTAAAGGGGGCCACTAAGAAGCTTTAGTTTGTTAAACAATTAAAAATACAATGATGAGTTCTTATTCGTTCCAACATAATTTGATTGGATTCTGGGCGCGGTATGCTGAAGAAGGCCAGGAGACACCTAACCACAAACCAACATTATTTACTGTTACTGAACCAGGGGATGACGAAGTTATGATTAATTCTGCAATTTGAGAATTGCCCTAAGCTGACGACTAACTAACAGGGATGCTCCACAAATGTGACTCCCCAACAACTGAAAAATATTATGGAATGGCTGTTGCGCGGGTATTGCCTATATGAGGATGAGACTGGGGGAAATGCCCTGAGTTTATTCTATAACCAACGCGATCAAGAAAATCAATACATGCTGTACATGTCTTATTTGGATGTGACTACCACAGGGTTAGCTCGCCGCCTTGGTACCCACATTTTAAGGAATATTTAGTCTCTTATGTGCAACCTTTGATTCGCCAGCTACTGCATGTGCTGGCTCACCATAATATTGAAATCAGAGATGTATTACGGTTCGCATGAGCACAGCAGCATGATACTTGCCTCCTGCTCAACTGCCTCAATCATTCATTTTCAGAATTACAAGGGGCGCTGGCACAGATGGATCATCATGTTGGGGACATCCGCCGTTGATTGGACATTCTGGTACCATAGTTAAATTTATAATTACCTCGAGTAATAAGAGAACTGCTGGGTCAGCATGGCCTATCAGCAGAGTGGATTTAGGATGTAACAACATTGGGGAATAATACCGAGTGCTTTATGATGAGACTAGCTGAATGGGCGGAAGCTATCGAAGCCATGAATGCCCTGCTCAAGGAAAAAATAACCCTGGTGTAATAGCAATTGGCGGCCCAAGTCAGCTCTCTATTGACAGAATTAACCCAACTTTGTATCAAATGGAATACCCAGTGAATGACAGATAATGCGCTTATCCTTCGGTCAACATCTCCTGAATATCTCCAGCTTATTTGTCAGGTTACACAACTGGAAGTTTTTAGTCAGGCTGAGCGCCAACGAGCCTTTCCTCTTCCAATTGATGAAAAAAGAGTATGCGGACATGCAAGGGCGCCTTGATACTCTTTGATGGGCCAATGAGGAATTGGTATGGGAACAAGCCTCCCTTGTTAACCAAATAAACAGTGTCAATCAACAAGTGGAAAACTCTAGTCAGCAGCAAACCCGCCTGCAGAACATAATTGAAGAGGTCCTCTCATGATTACAAGCCATGGAAAAAAAGTGAACGGTGAGAGGGAATTCCGCCAGTAGTTGCAACATCATTATGAAATGCTGCAACAGGAATTTCAGGATGGATGTGTAAATGTTATTTGGTTAAAGTGGAGCAGTTGATCAACAAACAGCTCGCGGGTCATACCAGAGCCAGGGGAAATGGGGCAGTCAGTGGAAATTTGGGGTAAGAATGTTATGGATCAGCAAATGAATATCCCTTGGGCGGTACAATGGACCCCCGCACGACACCACTTCTTCTGAGTCCTTTTCAATGGAGTTGAGTTCATCCAGCCTGCTGTATGATAATGCACAAATGGATGGTTCCCATAGTAATTCTGAAGCCAATTCACCTGCTCCTTGAGGCAGGAATCTAGAGCAAAGCAAATTCATGCGTATCAAAAAAATACCTTCTTTTAGTCATGATGGGAATCTACACGGTTACTTTAAGCATTTTGAATTCGCTGTGGAAGGTGCTACTGATCAACAAAAAGTGAAATTGTTACTGTCCACTTTGGATGTGGAAAGCGCTGATCAAGTTACCTGCTATCTTCCAAATAGCTCAGTATCCTATGAAGAAGTTAAAGCGATTTTTATCCAGCTGTTTGGGGGCGTTACCAAGATGGCCCAATGGACAGCTGATTTTATGACTATACAGTTTTACTGAAATGCGACCCTGTTAGAATTTGCTGAGCGGAGTTTGGCTGAAGCATACGTCTTACTTGGAGATAAAATTTTATCCACTGAGGATGTTGGTTTTTGATGATGGCGGCTGTCAAACCACATTGGGAACTATCTAATGCTATGTTTCATGTGTTAGATGGAGATACTATATTTATTCGAATTGTGAACACCTTACATTGACTCTCTGCCACGATCAGAGCCCCCAACGTAGCCCAAAGAATCTCTGCTGCCCCCACTCCAACCCCTTCAGGATATAGGTCGCAGCGACTGGGTTATCAGCCGCTGGAACGTATTTGTACTTCATGTGAGTCAGTGGACTCTTTTTGGCCCATGTACGCTTCACCAGTTCATCCACGACCTTGGAGCCATACTGGCAACTTCTGACCTGGTCCTTCTGGTCCAAGCTATATACGTGAACCTTTTATGAACACTTGCTTCCAGTGCAGACAAAGAAGACATTATTCGGGGAAATTGCCCTAGCAAACCACAAGTGTATGGAATGCCAACTGAGGGAATCAAGCAGGAAAAAGCTCAAGCGGAGTAGAGATGGACGCTCTACCTCTGCTAAGTTCAATTCACTTGTACCTAACAGTTCCCAAACATCTTTTTGGGTAGAATTCAAACTTCAATCGGATGATTTGTTATACCAGCAGCTTTCATTGGATATCCCTGCCTCCGCTTCTGAAAGTAAAAGTTCACCCTATCGCCCTGAGTTCTGCCAAGACGTGCAGAAGCCCTGTGCATGGCGGATCCTGGAACAGACTGGCACCAGCAACGCGGATCTCTTAATGAACGTCGCCCCTTTAGTAGGGGTTAATGTAGTTATTCTGGTGGAGAAAACCAAAAGTGAGTATCCTCAGGTTGGCAAGGGCATTTCCTACTTTTTGAGTAACACAAAGACCTTAAATGTACAAGTAATAAACGCTGATGGTTCTTCTTACTCGGAATGTACTTACTGTGACATTTTCGTTAAAAACACAAAAAACTGCGCTGTCATAGACACAGGAGCGCCTGTGAACATAGTCTTTACTCGGTTGGTGGCTAAACTTATGTTGAAACTGGATGTGGACCATTGAGTAGTATACAGGACCACGGGAATGCACAGCACTGTGTCTGAAGGAGCATATAGCGCATTGCCTTTATGATTTGGGTCATTCCAGTTGCCTTGGCAGTGGTTTTGCCAAATAACAACTATAATATGTTAATTGGCGCAGCTTTTATGAGGAAATTTGGCGTTGTGATAAATATGCTGGAGGAAACTCTTACAATGTTAGGCCAACAGATTTCCGTATATTTTTCCTCTTTTGGAATCCCAACGGATCCAGTCCACTATGGTCAGATCAATCTAGCATACAGTGACAAAGTGATTCCTGTTCGTTATTGATGACTGATTTGGCATACCAGGATCCTCCCCAACCAGATATATGAGTACAAGGGATCCCACTTCGGGCAACGCGCGCTTTGAGACTACCATCTGGACACCAAAGCATAGTAGGGACTGGGCTTGAAATTGATGTCCCTAATGGGCTTTATGGAGAAATTATGGCACCTCACCAGCACTCGCGGCTTAAACCACATGTGGCTCTATGGTTACGGCTACCTGATAATGAGGAGGTGAAAATGCTGCTAGAAAACTTACAGAAGAAGGCAATAATGATCCGGTGGCACCAAGTGGCTTACCTACACAGAGTCCCTATAGAGGAAGTTCATCATATTTATGATTTTGGCTCATGGGAGGATCTCAGACTACCGGCAAGCTCATCATTTGGCATACTGACCATGGTTCCGCGGGAAGCGCTCATGTGATTTTTGGAAGAACAGCAAGATAAGTCTATGGCCCTATTTGAAAAGTATCGGGATTTTTTTGCACATGACAGTCATGATTTGGGGTGCACTCAAGGGGTGGTACATTGGATAGATATGGGGATCATCCTCCCTTTTGATTGCGACCTATTATATGATCAAAAGTGGCAGAAGAGGTTGTCTCTGATGAGTTGGATAAACTTATCGTGCAAGGAATTCTAGAGCCATCAAACAGTCCATGGGCATCACCTGTGCTTATTTTAAAGAAAAAGGATGGCTCAAATCTAGTGGTTATTGATTATCATAAATTTAATAACGTAATGAAGAAGGATTCTACCCTCTTCCACGGATTGACAATGCATTAGACCGATTGGGTGGGGCGAACTATTTTTCTGCCATGGATATGATCTTGGGGTACTGGAAGGTAGAATTTCCATTAGTGGAATGGGAGAAATGTGTGATCAACACCTCGAGAGGGCTGTTCCAGCAGACTCCCATGTCACAAGGGTTGCGTAACGCCCCAGCTACGTTCCAGCATGCCATGGATATGATTCTAGGTGATTTAAAGTTGTCCTGCGTCCTAGTTTACTTTAACAACATCAATGTGTTCTCGCAGATGTTTGTAGAGTACCTGGCCCACTTGGAACAAGTGTTTCAGTGCCTTGCACCGCTAATATCAAAATTAAGCCTTTGAAGTGCCATTTCTTTAAAGAACAATTGAAATACCTTGGGTTAGTCATGGATTTAAATAAGCTTAAACTGCAGCCAGCTAAAGTGGAAGCAATAGGCAAGATGACTCACCCAGGGAATAAGCGGGACATTCAGGTGCTTCTGGGGATGGTTGGGTATTACCAACAGTTCATTCCCAATTTCAGCTGCATTGGGGCCCCACTTTTCAAGTTGTTAAAGAAAAAAGCTTCCTTCAATTGGACGGAATGATGTCAGAACGCTTTCAATGTATTGCAAACTGCGTTAGCAAGCGCACTCATTTTGCAATATCCCAACTTCAACAAACAGTAAAAGTAAAAACGGACGCATCCCTCACTTCTATAGGGTCAGTATTATCCCAGAAGGACAATGACGGTGTGGAACATCCTGTTACACTCTGTAGTTGAAGCTTGAACTGTCATAAATGAAACTACACTGTAGCCGAGTGGGAGTGTTTAGTGGTGATCTATGCTTACAAACAGTTTTGGGTATATTTGCATGGGGTAAGATTCCAAGTAGTGATGGATCACGCTTCCTTGCGCTGGCTACAGAACTTCCGTGAACTGGAATGACAGCTCGCAAGTTGGGCGTCGAAGCTTCAAGCATATGGTTTTGAGATTTTACATTGACCAGGAGCAAAACATCAAAACACCGAATGTCTTTCTTGGTTGCCAATGGTCGCCTTCACAGAAGATTTAGCTGATATAATGTACGAAAAGATGGTGGCGAACAAATACCAGGATGAGCCGATGCAGGTGATCAAGGTGTTAGGTGGACTCAGGGAGGATACCTTTGTACGAGGGGAAGAACTATATAAGTGGATCAGAGACTTGATGCTGAATTTTTCTAAACCTTCAGCTAGACCCTCGATTATTATGGATGCTTATTGGGCTGTAGGACATGGAGGATTGCAGAAAACGCTGGAGTGTTTGCAACCCCGATACTTCTGGGAAAGCATGCATTACAAGTAGCAGAAATGGTTAGCTGTTGCCATCAGTGTCAAGTGGAAAAGCCTTTCTGTAAGAAAACCATATATCAGCTAGGTAAACCCCAGTTCACATGGCACACCGTTTCCATTGATGTAGTGGGACCTCTGCCAACTAGCGCCAATTGATCCAAGTACATAATCGTTGCCATCTATCATTTGACCCAATGGGTGGAGGCCAGGGCTATTAGCAACTTGGGCGCGGTCACCACTGCCAAGTTTATTATGGAATGTGTGATACAGCGACATGGCTGCCCACAGTTCATTTTGACAGATAACGGAACCAACTTCACTTCACATATTTTGCCAAAGTTGAACGAGTTGATGGCGATCCACAGGGTTTTGACCACTCCCTATCACCCAGAATCAAATGGGATGGTGGAGCGAGTCAATAGAACCCTAATGAACATACTCCACAAATTGGTAAAGGATCGGCCCTTGTAATGGAGTTTCCTTATATCTACCGCCATCTTTACATATAATATCATCTATCTTTTATCCAATGGTAAGAGCCCATTTCAGCTGCTGTATGGTCGACATCTGGCTCTGCCCGCCTTGCTTTATTTGTGTGTAGAGGACACTGGTGGTGTGGATCCCCAGCGATATTTGAAGACTCTTACAGATACATTGATCAAGCTGCAAACAGAAGACTACTCCACCAGTTTGGCCAAGAAGATTCGCGATCAGGCAGCTGATCAGACAAGATGGAGTGGACTTCCGCTGTTTGCTGTGGGGGATCATGTTTTATTTCATGACCAGCACGGATTTGGGCAGAAAAGAAAGCTTTCCAACTTCTGGGTCAGCCCGTTCAAGATTATTGAGAAGAATGGCATGGATGTCTACACTATCAAGGAACCTGCAGGGGGTCAGATTATCAACTGAGTTCACGCGAAGTTCCTCTGAGCATATAAACAATAAGAGCATATCGTTCAGTCAAAGGGGGGGGTAATATCAGGAAGTTGATATGACTGGATGATACACTACCCATACCGGTGGATCATAGGGTAATTGAGACAGTCTCGAGATTTATAAAAAGGGTATTAAATTATAATTGAGCAAAATGATGACCATTTGGCGAATCAAGAGGAATTATGCTGAGATTTGATATGAACGATATTATTTAGGAAAGGGAAGAAGAATAGAAGTTTACCAAGCTGAGGATGCATCCAGCTTGGGGAACCAAGATATAAAGAGACACATGGAATATTGAAGAGGAGGTCTTTTCCAGGTGATAAGTTAGCTCAGATAAGTCTGCAATTTATATTAAAATAAAGGTCAAAATAAGGGGTGATAGCTCCATGCATAGTTTATCAAGTTTTATTAAGAAGTTGGCGATCCTCATATTGTCCAATTTAGTTGCTCAGTGGCTAATACCCTGTGCGAACCAACTCAGCAGAATTGAGCTTAGACGTCGAGAATTAACATGGATCTTAAGTGACTCCTAGGTCATGACATAGTGGTGGGCTCCTATGTTATGCTCAATACGCATCATTTGAGAATGCAAGTACCCTCCCATAAGTTCGCAAGTAAGTGTTTGGGCCCCCATTTAGTAGAGGAAGACTTGGGATATGGTGCGTTCCAGTTAAAACTTCCAGCTCACTAGAAACAGCACCCCATCTTCCACGTTTCCTAGTTGTCGCCCTTTAAGGGCTCTGTTCCCATGGATCCTGATCCAATCGTTATTGAAAATGTGGAGGAGGCTGAAGTAGAAAATATCCTACCATCCTGCAAGTCCCATAAGTCTGTTATGTCTCGTGGCCTAGAAAGGGTATTCAGCTTATGAGAACAGTTGGGTTAAGGCTTGCGATTGCACTAACTGCATGGAACTGGTTAAAGCATTTCACAAATCCCACCCTGACGCTCCCCACCCCCCCAAAAAAAAATGCTACTGTAATGATGATCAAGTTACTCAAGGCGCACAAAAATGTGGCCCTTGTGCAGTTTCCTGGCGGTGGTGCCCTTCCTTTTGAAATAGGAAAGGGTAATGTAAGTCCCCAGGAATGTCCCCTGTTGGTTGATTGGGCCCACTTCCCATTTCCAAGTTGAAAGGTTCTGAAGAGGGTGGCTGTACCCCTCGTTACCCAGGGTGACCTTGCCCATGTGGTAGATGAGCGCTGGGTAACAACACACCCTCTTAGGATCCCTCCCCCATTGCCCACACTCACCTTGGCCGAACTTGTATGCATGATCAGGGAAATCTTCAACGAGATTGCCAAAATGAAGTTGATTGGTCTGAAAACAAGTGGAAATAAGCCTGATGATTGTTATCCAAATAGTTGTAAAGGGACAAAGATTGATTCATTGGCTGTAATTGCTGACAGTTTCAATTTGGCCAACACCATAATCATCGAAATTAACCCCCTCTCAAAATCGTTGAAGATGATCCTCAATGTGCAGGTAGCAGCATCAGAAACCATTAATGATAGTTCAGAGCTCCCTTTCTGCATCTTGAGAGTTTCAGCCAATGCAATGCTTTTGACTGAACGAATGGTCCAGAAACTGGGTACAGTCAGGTTGGGCACCCCAAACCTGTTCCCAACTAATTGAGACCGCCCCTAAATAGGGTTGCCCTGGGTTATCCCCACTGCTTGTTGGGCCAGATGCCGTCATGCCAACCATTAGAAATGCAGTTGAGCCTCAGTTTGGGCATTTGAGGTCAAACTGCCAGTAACTCAGCCTGCCGCCAAATTCTTAAATGTCAGTTCCCATTGAGCTTATCTGCCTCCATACCCTAATCTATTACAGTTAGGTCAAAATTTAGAAACACAATCCCTGCTTGTTCATGCATCAATTGACCACTATTTAATCATTTGCATCACACTGAGAAAGTTTTTGATCAATTTTCTTCACTTTCCTTTATAATAAAATTTGCCTCTAAAAAACTATCAATTTTGATTTTATTGATATCCCGCTGGCTGCATTCTTGATGGCTTTTCTCTGGTGGCTTGTCAGTCCCTATACCAGATGGGCTTTACCAGTTCTGATGGTCACTATGACTCCTACCATCATCAACTGGATTCAGTGAGCTAGATACTTCTGGTAATTCGACCCCGTTATTTCAAACATTTTCCAACAATTTACTGGGATCTTCTGGACATACATCCACCATTTCCAAGCAAGGATCCGCCCCCTTGTCTCCTCAGTTGAATTGAACCCACCCGCCAGTGACCTTGTATAAAATATACCTGTGGTACCATCCCCTGCAGCAAGACCACCAGTGTCTGGGGTTGTCTCCATTTTTCATTCACTGGTTGCTTTTCACTATAGCTCTACACCAATGGTTTATCGTTTCCCAATGCCCGGCTTCATACAACGCTGTATGTGCAGCAATGCCTCTGGCATTCTGGCTTGCTTTTTGGGTGCTTACACATTCCAACTGGCAGGCCAGTCTAAAATTCTTCTGCCGTTTTCATGACAATCACATGGCGTACTTCTCAAGAAATTTTACCTCAAAAAAGAAGGCGTGGACAATCTGTGATAAAGAGTTGGCAACAGAGTCATGGTCACTTACCCACTGGAGATATCTTCTCCAGGGGGCACGACATGAAGTCACTAAACAAACTGACCATAAATCTTTAATATAATATCGCAAACCCCAGAAGCTTTCCCACCTCCAGGTGCGTACCTACAGGGATCTTCGCAACTTTCACTTAAGTTATGATTTTAATAAAGGACCATTAATTTGATGGCTGATGTGTTAAGCCGCAACCCTGCCATGGCTCTAGGCTCAGAGGATGACCTTTCTGAGCTCACCACAGTGGTGCCCTCTCCAAGATACTCACATTGGCTTCAGCCACAGCATCATATGCTGACATAGCCCCAGAGCCACCCATGTGTTAAATCTTTTTGTCAAGTCAAATATGTTGCTCTGATGGTAAAAAATTTGAAAATGACATGGAGACTAGGAAGCACAAATGGCCCTGTATGCCTTAAATGATGGGATAATCTTCTTTCAAGACAGGGCTTGGGTCCCACCTACCTTGCGCATTCAGGTATTTGTAGATCATTACGCCCCCTGCATTAGGCCATCCTGGTTCACAGAAGTGTGTTGAACTGGTCAAGAAAACCTACAATTGGCCTTGTCTCTCCAAGGATTTACCAGAATTAGTAGCAAGCTGTATTACCTGCGCGCACTCCAAATCTGACCGTACAGGAAAAAAGGGCCTCATCTACCTTCTGCAACAAGCTGAGGGTACCTGAACATCCTTCTCAGTGGACTTCACGAGAAACTTCCCAAGTCCAAAGAATTAGATGCCAAAATGGGGATTGTAGACAGATTTAATAAGTTTATTCTTTTATCCATGGCACACAACCATAACAGCAACAAATACCGCAGCTCTCTTTATAACTCATTTTTTCTCCATTTTTAGACTACCAAAAGAATTTGTGAGTGATAGCGGCCCTCAATTTACAGACAAGTACTGGGACGCCTTGCTGGAACTTCTCAGTATCAAGCCCAGCCGTTCTACAGAATATTGCCCACAATCAGATGGGCAAATTGAGAGAGTTTAACAAGACTTAGAACAATAATCTGCGTTATTATTCCTCTGCCATTCAGGATACCTGGGCTATGGACCTCCTTCTATGCAATTTGTCTACAACATAACGCTGCATTCTTCCACTTGATTTTCACCATTATGCCACCTTTAGGTACAATCCCTCTTTCTAAATTGGGTCACGTCTGATCTCTGTGCTTCCTGTAGTAAAGGGCTGCATCACCCAGATTTGGGACGCCAGAAAACTTGCTTAAGAGTACTTGACTAAAGCCAGTGAAGATTATAAGAAATTTTCTGATAGGAAGTTACTTTCAGGGCACAATATCTCAGAAGGCTCACAAGTTATGCTTGACACCCGCCACTTAATATAAAGGTCCCCTCGTGAAAGATATCTAGTAAGCGCTCAGGGCCTTTTGAAGTGGAAAAAATATAGGCAAAGGTGCATAACGCGTCAAGAATCCTACTCATTAAAAACATAATCTATTCCACAATTCCCAATCATCTCTTTTAAATAAAAGCAACCTACCACCCAAGAGCCTATTATAGTGGGAGAGTCACAAGAGGCAAAAGTGTATAGGGTACTGACATTCAGGAGATCTAGGAGGTCAGTCCAGTACCTTGTTGCATGAAAAAAATTACTCTGCCTACGGTAATAGTTGTTTAAGCGTAAGGGACTTTGAGATCTGTAAGGAGCTAGTGGCTGTGTCCCATGATTCACATCCTGAGGCCCCTATCCACCTAAAAAAATCGCTGCTATATTGGCCATCAAACTCCGTGCCAGAAACAAAAAAAATGCTCTGGTTTATGTACCAGGTGGAAGAATTTTTATGTTCAAAAAGGAGATTATAATGTAAGTCTGGAAGCCCAACCTCTTGGGCTAAATCGTGGGAAGTTCCTTTACAGAGGAAAAAAGGGACCCAATGCACCTGTGGAGCCCTTAGTTCAACTGGGTGACTTGACCCAAGTTGTTGATGAGCATTGAGTAAAAGCTTTGGCTTCCAAAAGCCCACCTACTTTACCCCTCTTTTCTGCTTCTTCCTTTATGAATAAGAACAAGGAGGTCTGTAGGGAGATAGTGCTGGATAGAGGTCACCAGCAAGATCCTCACCCTTTTATGGTCCCATTCTGTCACCTATTACCCCTTGAAGGCTTCAAAATTTGATCTCAAAACTCATAGAAACTTTAGTAAGCAGAAAATCTGGTTTGGGCCTCAGAATACAAGATTCTTGCTCACAGGGCACTAATTCATTTTTAGAATGTGTCCTCAAAAATTAAATTAAATCAATCATCAAATAAGATTCTACCAAAAACCAATTACGCTGAGTTTTTAAGATATAAATACTTCAAAAATGTTAGGTATTCTCTCAAAGTTACTTTGTAAATCTCCATAAATAAAAGAATAAAATAAAACAATAATAAATATTGGCTTGTGAAAAGACTAACTTTATTAAAGAAAAGACTTAATATTTATAGCTTTTGTCATGGTTCATTTCCAATCTGATCTTTTTTAATCTCCAAGAGATCGAGACTTCTGTGATTTTATGATCAGGATAAGCTTGATCATTCATAGATGACTTAATGATATCAGAGTCACTGTTTTCCCCTCAGAAACCAGGGGAGGATTTTAAAAGTTAAAGAATCAGAGATGGGCGAACTAGTCAAATCCAGACACTTTCTCCTCCCAATATATGGTCATGGATGAGGATGAGTTTGCAAAAATCTATGATGAACTTTATCACAACTATACCCATATCAGCATGGATGATGAAGTATCCAAGTCCTCTACGTAATATAACCCTATATGGTCCAGACCTGTTAGACTCTAATTTTTCTATTTGACCTCCAGGGAAAGAGTGATAATACATAATATAATCCCCAATCTGATATTTAGGCAAAGCGAGCTTATGCTGGTTAATTCCAAGAGTCTCCTTTTTGTTGGTAGATTCAATCAACTTATAACTTGAGATTATAGAGGAATTAATTTTCAGACAGATTTTGAATAACTAAATCAGAGTTATCAGGAACACTTTCATCAACAACAGCCTGAACGCTCAATGGAACTTAAGGATCCAGCCCATAAATACATTTAAATGGCGACATCTTAATGATTCAATGTAAACTAATTTAGTAAGCTAGCGGAGCACTAGATAAATTAAAATTCTATTGTGATAGATTAGTGGAAGCCATATTTCTTAAAATGACTACTAAAGTTTCATTGACTTGTTCAATCGCTCCATTCATTGATATGCAATAACAAACCATGAACTTTTTGTCAGTAATGATTACTGGGATAATTCATGTAAAAGTTGAGAAGTAAAGTTAGTCCCAAGTCAGACATAAGGACTTTAGGACACCCGTGTTTTTAATGATATGGCGTAGAGGAATTAAGCAGTGGCTTTAGCGGAGGGAGTAGCAATTGATATGGCCTCAACTTATTTAGTTAGTTGGTTGACAGTCATAATAATATATTAATTCCCTTGAAAACCTTGGGGCAAGGGTCCTACAACTTCAAAACTTACCACTTTAAAAGCTTTAGTAGGCGGGATTACTTGATGTTGGTATATAGGTTGGAGCACTATGGCTTTTACATATGAGGCAAACATCAATAGCCTCCTTGATGATAGCAACCATGTTATTCCAATAAAATCGATTTGCTAACCACATGTGGGTATTTTAGACCCCCGTGATCAACTTAGTTATGCCCCTCCATATTGGCGTCCAATTATTAATTGGGATGTAAAAAAGGTTAACCATTTGGAGCCTTCCTTCTTATATAATGACCCATCCTATATCTTGGTATCATTAGTAGTAAACTTGGAAAGATTTATCTTCTTCAGACTTTTTATCCCAAAGTTCAGGCCTTCCAATTTGATCAGACAATCTCTACTCTTTTTTGGGTTTAAGGTTACCATCAGTATTTTCGATAAACCATAAGCTATTTGATGTTTGTAGTCAAGACTGATGGATAATAGAAACGTTTATAATTTTGCAACTGTAGAGCCCAACGATCTAGCCTTTCATCAAGCCCTTTCATATTTTGTAACCATCTTAGGTAAAAATGGTCTGTAATGACGGAAAAATGGTTTCCATACAGAAAAGTATTAAAGTGCTTAACTGCCATAAAAACACCTAGACAATCTTGTTCTATTGCACTATATTTTCCTCTCAGCCTTGGACAAGGTCTTATTGTAATAGTCCACAGGCTGTTAAACTTGGTCCTCATCATATTGTGATAAAATAGCTCCAATGGTAACATTACTAGCATCAGTAGATAGCATAAAAGGTCTATCAAATTGAAGGTGAATTAACACAGGCGCTTTGGTTAGATTCTTTCTGAGAGAATTTTAGGATTGTTATTGAGCGGAGCCACATTTGAATGGTACATTTTTTGCAATAAATGGAATAAAGGTTCAACCAGATCGGTGAATTTAGGTATAAACTGCCAATAATATCTGATTATGCCTATGAAGACTTAAATATCACTCAAATTGGTAGGAGGAACATTTGATTAATAGCCTTTATTTTGTCTGAAAGAGGTTGAACCCCTTTGGCAGAGACCTTATGACCTAGAAACTCCATTTCCTCTTAAAAACGAGCATTTGGAAGGCTTAAGCTTTATAGAGGAGCTCAAAACCCGCTTGAAAACCTATTGTAATTGGTTTAAATACTTGGTAAAATAATTTTGAAAATACCATAATATCGTCTAGGTATATCAAGATGCAGGTCAGCTTTAAATCTCAGAGCATCTTATCCCTAGCTCACTGGAAAGTAGTGGAGGCATTGCTTAATTTCTTGAGTCATATGAGTCAGTCCTTATAGACCTTAGTTGGAAATTAAAGCACATTTGGCACAGTCTTCTGGGGCTAATTCAATCTTCTAGTACCCACTGGCTAAATCCTTAGCAGAGAAGTAATTAGAACCTGCAAGCAATCTAAAAGAAATACCAATCCTAAGTGGAGGGTAGCCGTCTCACCAGGTTACAACATTTAGCCTTCAGTAATCCGTGACCACCTGATGAGAGTCATTCTTCTTTTACTGAAGTAAGGGGATCTCCCAAGGGCCATTAGAAAGCTTTAACAATCCAGATTAAAACAAATGTTGTAACTCCTTGAGTAAAAAGCGTTTCTTCAACCTTAGATTTACATTAGGGTTTAGCGCAAATAGGAGGATGTTCACCATCTCTGACAGTATGCGTTACCCCACTCATCTTACCAAATTCATAGGTATGTTTCACAATAATATTGGAATATTCCTCAAGTAATTAATGAACTGTTTTTCTTGTTCTTTAGTAAAATACTTCCCCAATTACTGGGCCCGCAGTAAGAATCTCCTTAGGGGATACAGGCCAAATTCTTTTAAACTTCTAAAGGCTTAACATCATAGACCTGGGATAGAGGTAACAGCTTAACATAGGCTATATAGTTCTTCCAATCCACAATTTGGGGCTTATCAGTAAGATTCGCCAATAAGACAGGTAGTGCTCCCATTTATAAATTTAGTCTGATACCTTAGGACATGGTAAAATATCCTTAAGAGAATGGTTTAGAGCCCCATATTTTTCCAATAAATTCCCCTTAGGATAGAAAATTTTAAAGGGGTAATAATAATAATTTGGGATTTTGGAGAAACAACAATGAAAATTGGGGGGAAGTAGGCATACTTCTTTAATGTCAGCTGTCATAGGCGATAGAGTAGTCTGAGGTCCTTTCATATGGTATTGAATAGAACAAGGCCCCTTTGACCCTTCCAATAGACAAACCTAACGTTTGTTATGTTGAATCTGAGCTCGTTCAGATAAAAGTAAAGGAACTAGATAACCTAAAAGAAATAAAAAGAAAATGGTATAATTGATAATCTCATCAAATTCCTGTAAAAATTAGGTCCCCAAAAGGAGGTCATAATTTAGATTAACTAATACAATGGTGGGTACTGTAAAAGTTAACTTCCTGATATTCAAAGGAAGAGATAATAAGTCATAATCAACCATTTGCTCTGGGGTCCTGCGGTACCATATTCTTTAAAATAAAAAAATTCTGGTGTAAGTTTTATTTGCTTTATCATTTTTGAGTAGACTACATTCAGAGAAGAGCCAGTATCAATAATAGCTTTAACCCTAAATTGAATTACTCAGAGCTCTACCTTATTAATCACACTCCCAAACTGAGAAGGTAGTGCTAACAAGAAGGGCAAAGAATAATAAGAATGTTCCTTTAGATTAAAATTATCAGGACCTTGGACATCTTGACTCATATCCAAATCATTATCAAGATGATAGTTTTTATAGCTTAACATTCTTTTTCTTTTTATTTGCTTTCTTTTTAAAATTGATGATCTTCTTTATGAAAGTATTGGTGGCAATAATTGCGTTAAATAACCAAGCTTTTTCAGTTACAGCATAGACCTTAGGGTGAAACGACTTTGGGGTTTCATAGGTCTGGGCTCATTTAGATAACTGAGGTGGTGATTCCAACAAGATTTCCTTGATATCTATGATACTTTAGGAATTTTTTCTTTACACTGATATAATATAGTTGAAACTAAGTCCTTGAAGAAAAAGTGGACATAACGGTTGTAATGTCATCATTGATATTTAACTAGCCGCAGGCCACCAAAGTCTGAGCCTCCCAGTAAAATTGGTGAGCGAAGCCCTTAGTATCATTTTTAAGGATGCTATATCCCATAAAGGCCTGTTCTTGAGAAGATAACTTTGTTTAGCTACTAAATTCTTTTAGAAAAGCCTCTTTGACTTGGGTTCAAGTGAAACAAGTCATCAGATTTGAACCATGGTATACTGTGCTAACTGGGTAAGACAATTTGGCGGATAATTTATCTTTTGAAGGCCTATTGCCTCACTAAGAGCCTTCTTATATAATTAAAGAAAAGAAATTATTTTCCATTCCTCAGGAGAAAATTATCCTTGAATACCGGTTTAACTCATAGAAGCATTAGCTGATAAGACATGAACTTTAGGTTGCTCCAATTTTAGGTGGAAACATAAGAGTTAGAGTCAGTGGCTTGGTAGGAATATTGCAGGTGTAAGTTGACAATATCAGTGCAAAATTCGTTAATCTGCAATTTTAGCTCTTGAAGGTCCACTTTAGCATTAATTTAGGAGAAATCAATAATTTGCTCCCGTTGCCCATGGTATTTAAGTTCTAAAGAATCAATGTTCATTAAAAGCATATTCTTCTTGGATTCAAACGCCTGTAGAAAGATATCAGTGTCCTTATCCTATTTTCCCAGGTTATTCAACTCATTAGATAATGACTGAGGTGACAAGAGGGGGTTAATAGGTGACCCATCTATAATCAAGTTACACTAATTAGCTACTTTATTAAATTGCACTTACAACCATTCAATCATGTCAGAGAAAATAGGATTAGGCTCATACAGACAATCAGAGACTACAGTGTTGGAGTGGGGAAGGGGTCCCGGAGGTCAGGAGGCTCAATGACACCAGGGGGTCTGGGAGGTCCAGGAGGCCCTATTGGACCAGGAGATCCATATAGGCTTGGTGGTCCGGTTAATCCAGAAGGTCCAGAAGGCCATCTAAGTCTCATAGCCCCTTTAGACATTAGGTCCTGGGGACCCACTAGACTAGGAGGACTTGAACCCCGGGAAGACCCCATCCCAGGGTTTCCTCCATTTTGCAGAATTAAATTTAAAATATGGATTATAGTTGCTCAATTGGAAGAGAGGATTTTTGATTTCCTCTTATTTCAAATGAATTTTTTGGAGAGGCGGGTAAGGTTATCTTCACTCAACCTAAGTTTTCTAAACTCTTTCCACCAACAGAGCGTTGATGAAGCTAGATATTCCATGGTCAAGTTGAGAGATTTGTTGCTGCACCTAATCAAGAAGATTACAGTTACTAACAATTGCGTTGTGATTACCCTTACTAAACTTGGAAGCATAATTAAAGAGCTTAGACATAATTTTTCAGAGATTAAGTCTTTATAATAGGTTGAATATCCCATTATGATGTATTCCCACTAATTGCAATAAGTGGTATAATGTGGGATGAAAAAACTGGTTTAGTATGTCCCAGTACTAATCCCAGGCAATTGATAGGATTGATATAAGTCACTCATCGTTGAGGACACATCACTGTCCCATGAATGAGCAGAACAGAATCCAGGAAAAAGGACACCATTGAGTAGTTTCTGAATGGTGTTTTAAAACTATTCAAGCTGCGTTTGAAAATTTTTAATGATAACTAAGTTGTGGCCATTAAGCTCTGAATTGGCACAGAACTCCAACGTGGACGGTGATCTGGAGATGCCAGTCCTAATGGAACGAACCCAGTGCATAATACTATTCTTCTCATGGTCCTGAGATTTTTCAGGTGAAAAGGAGAATCCACCTTAGTGATTGAAGTTTTTACAAATGCACAACTCAGAGTGCTCATGTAGTGAATGCCACTTTTTAAGCTTTGAATTACACTCAAAAACTTACAGGTATTCTCTTGAAGTTACTTTGGTGAAATCTTCAGTAATAAAAGAAACAAATAAAATAACAATTAATATTGTCTCATGAAAAGACTAACTTTATTATTGAAAATAATTAATATTTATTACTTTCATCATGGTTCATTTTCAATCTGATCTTTTCTAATCTCCAAAAAGAATATTTTGTATTTATATGATTGAGATACGCCTGATCAATCATAGATGATTTGTTGAGATCAGAATCACTTATTTCCCCCTTAGCAACCAGCAGAGGAATTTTTAAAGTAAAAAATTAGAGACAGATGAACTAGATGAAATACTGTCACTGAGCTTCCAATCTGAGTTAGTATGCTCAAGCTGAATTGGTGAGAGTATCCCACGGCTGATCTAGAAATTACATTGTCAGATCTTTTATGTCTTGTACATAAGCTATCTGAAGACCCCTCAAACCCAGGCTTCTTGTTGCAAGCACGTCAACTAGACTAGTTCAAGCCATTCCTCAATATCTTCACAAGTACCAAGTTTAAAAGACAACTGTCTCTCCTAGGGTCAGTTGCCAATTTAATCTTTATCTGAGATAATTTTCAGTTATCAAAACCCTCTCTATGGACTCTGCCAACCTACTTCATACCAAAATTTTTGCTTTGAACACAGCTAAAAACGCCACTATCAGCATTCTGGGACCAATGATAATTGAATGGGCACTTTGATTCATCAATTCATCAGCTGCATGTGCTAGAGAAGGTCATCAGAGATTAACTCCTGACCTGCTTTTTCAATCTGACATCCCAAAAGGGCTCCTCAATTTGCAAGATCCATTTGCCAACTCACCACTAGTTCATCACAATCTAGCCAACCAAAAGTTTCACAATCCTTTGCTTGAGATGCCTGTTGTTATATGCTCAACCCACCTCACTGCCCCACTAATGGGTCAGCGTGATCAACATGAGATGAGGCCTCCACTCTGCCATTTCTCTAAGTCACTTGTGGATTATGATCACTTGTCTTTGAAATTTGTAGTTGAGACCCAGGTACCAGATCAACTGGAGCATCGTTCCTTGGGACAAATAAACTCAATCTACATTGATAAATTGATTTGACATTCCATTGACTTTTCTGAATCTTCACGGCAGCTCAAAACAACACAACTGCAAGATGATGCCCAAGCCCACCCTTTATTTAAATCAACCCAATTTGAATCAATTTGCAACCCCAATTCTCATTTTTATGGGCCAACATCTTTTAATGGACCTATGGGTTCTTATATATAACTGAACTTGAGAAATATAAGGCTGATACCAAAGGCCAGCAACTGCAAACCAAGGAGGATTGGTCATCTTCTGTACCTCTCCCACCCTTGTGGGTTGCCCCAATAAGACTTGCGGCTGCTTCATTGCAGCCATCTGGATTGCTATGGGGTCCTTTGGTATGTTGATTAACTTTTACTACCCTCATAGGAACCATAGGACGTCTTTTCTCCAAGTCATTTAGCTGCTATTCCATTGGCATTCTGAGCAATTTTCTGGGTTTTTAAATCCTAGATTGTAAGCACATTATCACTTAAATTAGCAGAATACATGGCAATGACAGCAACTTGTGAGACGACCTCTATGTTATGGGCCACCATGGGTTTAGAGGATGACGCTCTGCAACGCAAGCTCATTGAGTAAAAGCGTAGTATGATAGCACGCTGAAGTCCAATTATAAAATAGATAAATTTCCATTAATCCTTTATTGAGTGCAAGTTTTAGGGATTCTGGGGAAACCATGGTCAGAGGGTTAGAGAAGATGACCCAGGATAGCTTCACAAAATTAGACCTAGTTCTGGTGGTGCATAAGGTGCCTTGTGGGATTTCACAATTGGTAGATGTGGTGCTGTCTGAATCAGCTATGTTCATAGATCCCACCTTGATGTAGTGGCTTTCACTTTCCTTGAAAGGTAGGGTTGACTGGTAAGGCCCTAGATTTTGTATCAAATTAGCTAAAATATTCCTTGATTTAGCATTTAATGTGTTTAATCCCATAGTAGATGCATAGTGAATATGCTAGAGAGGAGTAAGGAAGGAATTTTTATGCTCTTGTTTTAAACCTGGTTCTTTTTAAATTCTGCCACAATTGAAGTTTAACAAGGGTTGATAGAAGGTGGTGTGAGTTTAATCATTTTTTAAGGCCCAGAGACAATTTTGGAATCTTATTTTTATTTTGAGTCAACACTGCAGGCTCAGCGTGTAATTCCATGGGAGTGACCCCTCTTCTTAGACTGGGTAGTGTTCTCATTTCATACAAAAGGGTCCAAAAAGGGCAGCTGTCCCTCTCATCTCACAGGGCAATCTCGCCCATGTGGTAGAAGAGCAATGGTTAACAGCTATCCCTTTGAAGATCTCACCACATGTACCCACAACAACCTCCACCAAACTATTATGAAAAATTGAGGGAATTTGCACTGAAATATTTTAAAGTTGGCATCCCCGTGGGGCAAAAGTTCCTCATGAAGTTGATGGCAATGAGCCTTCAAAATTAAGGTCCAAAAACCTTGAACCCTTGACAATAAAGCCTGATGGGCGCGCATGTTTGGTAAATGGAGTGTCAAGTGTAAAATCCTCAGCAAAACTCGCCAATATATTGGGCCATTGGGAAATGTTGTCACCAGATTGAAACCTGTCCCAAAAATATAAGAACCAAAGCCTAATGGGCGTTTATCTTCTACGAAGACTGTGCCTAATGTCAAATCTTCAGTATAATTTGCTGATGGCATCGGGTCATTATCAAATGTCGCTGCCAGCTTGGAACTCTCCCCACAAATATTAATATTATTATTTGATGAATCCCGCTTGGCCAAATGGATGCCAAAGTGACTGGGTGTATGCAGGTTGGGCACCCCAAACCCGCTACCAACCTCTTGGGACTGCACCTATGTGGGGTGGCCTTGGGAGGTTCCCAAATCCCGTTAGGAAAGACGCTGTCACGCCAACTTTCAAAAAATGTGGTAAAGCTTCAATTGGGCTCTAAGGATGAACCAACAGCAATTTGACCCACTGTCAATTCTTTAAAAGTAGGCTCAAATTAAGTTCATTATCATCTTCCCCTTGCTTGAAGTTTACCAAGTTAAGTCAAATCTTGAGGGCCCCTGATCCCATGCTTTTATAAGGGTATTTTTTAAGTCAATCACCTATTTAAGATGTTGTAACACACTGAGATAATTTATGGTCAATTTTTTTAACTTACTAAATACCTATAATCTACCTGCACTCCCGCTATTTGATTTATTCAAATCTTTTTTTGCAAAACTCACTACAACATCAACAATATGGCTCTTTTGGGCCCCATATTGACGGAAAAACCCAGTCATGAGAATAACTCTAGTTCCTACTGCAGTTAACTAGGCCTATAATGTAAAAAATTTTGGAACTCAACCCAATTGCGAGGCCATCTTCCAGCAGGATATTAGTATCCTCATGGCAACTATCCCATCTCCAGGCAAGGATCCACCCCCTCGTCACTGTTTTTGTAATTAGTTCTCCTATGGAGAGCCCTGAACTACCTGATCCAATTGTGAAGCTCCCTGCGCCAAGGGCAGCTGGGTCTGGAGTTGCAACAGCTTGGTTCTTTGCTGGGTTTCTTTTTAAACTTGTAGACCACTGAAATACATTTGTCACACGTCTCTTGCACAAGTCAATGTTATTTGAGCGGCAATGCCTCTGGCATTCTGGCTTAGTTTTGGATGCTTTTGCATCCCAACTGGCATAACAGTCAAATTATCATGGAATCGCTGACTAAAGTAAGAATAGGCTTCCAATCTGGATGTGTAACAACCCAGTGGAAGACCCAGAATGCCAAGGGCATAGCAGTTCTGAGCAGTTGTGGGAGGGATCCCCTATTATTCTGGTGAGGGAAATAGAAGTTAATTAACATACCAAAGGCCCCATAGAAAACCAAATGGCTGCAATGGGGGCAACCGCGGGTCTTTCTGGGGCATCCCCCAAGGGTGGGAGAGGCAAGAAGGACGACCAATCCTCCTGGGTTTGCAATTGTTGACCTTTGGCTTTATTTTTCCACCAATTTTGGACTATTTCATCATTTAAAAAAAAATAAAATTATAGAAATTTTCAAAGTTTTCAAAATGATGATTGGCTTTGTGAATCAAATCAAATTAAATTGCTCTGATCATTGGGAGTCCTTGGGCCTCATCTTGCATCCATTGGGGGTTTTCAGATTGGGTAGAAAGGTCAGGTATGTCACCAGTGCGGTGGATAGTTTTTCTAAATAGATTTGGGCCAGATTGGGCCTCAGAGTAATTGCTCAGATGATTCAGTGCCTGGTTTCTACCTCGCAGTTGTGTGGATGGCAAGTCCTCACCTCCAAACAGAGAATCACATTTAGTGGAGATGGCATCACTCCACCCGAATTGTGACAAACCACTAGTAGATTGGTGTGGCATATTAGGTTGAATTCTCCGATTATTTTGTGGAGTGGTAGGCAATCCTGAAGTTGGTCCGCTGGGTGCCAAATGGGAACCAGGTTGTTGTGAAGAGTTCAGGCAGATCTGATAACTCTCCCAAAGTAGCAGATTAACGTTATTAGGCTGGCAGCAAGTTCCTGGATCGTGGTCACTATTTGGTGGGCCACTGGATTGATGGCTTGGAGGACCCACTTAAAGACCATCAGCCCTAGGATGCAGGATGCTGCATACTTCACTAAGTTAAGTAAAAGTATAATGGAAAAAGTGGCGGAGCTTTAGGAGTGGGTTTTGGAGAGAGAAGTTTTATTAAAACTCAAAGGTAAAAATGGACTGACAACTGCTCTTTACAGAGACAGTTGCCTTATATATGTGAAGTGGGGAAAAGGGGGCCATGGAATACGTTTCTTTGGGCAGCAATAGCTGACATACTTGAGGGTACTCAGCTGGGGTTCAGGACTTCGTCATCCCACTTATGCACAGGTTGCCAAAGTTCTGGAAATGAAAGCGTTGGATCTGCCAGGGAGGGACCCTCACTGATCCAAACTTAAGCGGATTAACTCAGATTGAAAGTGCAGCCAAATTGGGTTCCACCAGGGTCAATTCTTAGAAATTTTTAAAATATTTTTAAAATTTCCCAAAAGCGAATTTCCAACTCAGATTGGCTTTCCAAGACCCAGAATTTCAGATCTGTGTCCTGGACCTGGTTTTCTGATTTGGGAGCCCTTTTCTGAGTTTTGAAGCTCATTTTCTTACTATCCAAGGACGTAAAAGATGGTAGAATGGGTCTCAGAGGGAGGGGAAGCTGTTGTTGAAGGCTCCTGGCCTGCATTACCTCATTGCAGAACTCTTTTATATTTTTAATCAGATCAGAAGCAACCAAACGGGGTACTGTGGTGGGTTTTTTTGGTGCCAATGCAGTGACCCAACGTTCATCCACTATATGACCCAAGTCCCCCAGTAGAGCCAAGGGCTCCACAGGGGCATTAGGTCTCTTCTTCTTCCTAAAAGGGAACTTTCTCCGATCTAGCCCAAGAGGTTGGGTCTCTATACTTACATTATACTCTCATTTTTGAACGGGAAGCATTCCTCCCTCTGTAACGTGGACCAGGGCATAGTTCTTGTGTCTATCAGGGAGTTTGATGGCCAAAACCATCACGCTTTTCTTGTGTGTTTAGGGGGCTTCAGGATGTGACTCGAAGAACTCAGCTACCAACTTCTTGCAATTCTCACAATCCTTTGCACTTACCCAACTATTTTCATAGGCTGGGTAGCCTTTCCATGCAACCAAATACTGGAATGACCTTCTGGGTTTTCTTGAGGCCAGTATTGCCTCCACTTTGGCTTCTTGCGAGTCCCCTATGATAATAGGCTCAGGGGTAGAAGGAAGCTCTCCATTAAAGGGGGATAGTTGAGAGATGTGGAAAACATTGTGTTGTTTCCAATGGGAAGGAAGCTTGATGCGGTATGCAACATTACCCAAGTCCTTCTCGACTTCAGAGGACCAGAGCGCTTACTTGCCAGCTTCCTGGAAGGAACCTTCATATTCAGGTGTTGGGTGTCAAGCATAATGAGGGATCCTTCAGAGATGTCATGCCCAGGAAGTCGTTTCCTACCAGCAAACTTCTTATAATCTTCAATGGCTTTTGATAAGTGTTCTTGAACAAGCTTTTGGGTATCTCAGATCTTGGTAACCTGGTTCTCTTCTGTGGGCATTGCTGAGGTTAAGCGTGTTCCAATCTGGAAAGATGGGTTGTAACCCAGGGTTGCTTCAAAGGGGGAGAATCCAGTAGAAGAGTGGAAGGCATTGATGTAGGAAAATTGCGCTAAAGGGAGGTCTGTGGCCCAAATATCCTGGGTGGCTAAGGAGTAACAACGTAGATATTGTTCTAACACTTGATTAACTCTCTCCGTTTGCCCATCTGATTGTGGTTGATATGCTGTATAGTGGCAGGTTTTGATGTTGAGAAGTCCCAGCAAGGCATCTCAAAACCTGTCTGTGAACTGCGGGCCCTGGTCACTTACAATTTCCGTTGGGAGTCCAAACATGGAGAAGACATGAGTGATGAGGAGTGCTGCAGTATCCGCCGCTGTTATAGTAGTGTTGCATGGGATAAATAACGCAAACTTGGTGAACCTATCCACAACCACTATTATGGCATCAAATCTCAGGGACATGGGGAGTTCAACAATGAAGTCCACTGAGACTGATGTCCAGGGACCCTCAGCTTGTTGCAAAGGATACAGAAAACCCTTTTCTCCTGTGCAGTTTGATTTAGAGCGGGCACAGGAAACACAGCCCAATACCCAGGCTGGTATATTCTTGGAGATCCTAGGCCAATTGTAGGTTCTTTTAACTAACTTGGCACATTTCTTTGAACCAGGTGTTCTACAATGGGTGGGGTGTGATGCTCTTCAAAAACCTGCATTCGCAGGGCAGGTGGAACATAAATCCTATCCCAAAAGAATATTTTCCCATCCTTTTAAGTGGTACAGGGGCAATTGCGTTGCTTGGTCTCCAGGTCAATTAACCACTTCAATTCCCTCAGGACAACATAGTTGACCTGCTAAAACGCGTTCGCACATGGGGGTTTCTGGAAATATTTTGGCATATGATACCATAACAGGGGCGATGGAGAGTATCATGTTGGGAGGCACCACTGTGATGAGCTCAGACAGGTCCTCCTCTGGGCCTGGAGCCAAGGCAGTGTTGTGACTCAGCATATCTTGCAGCACATTTAGAGGCCCTTTTATAAACTCATACTTGAAGTTAAAGTTGCAAAGATCCCTGTATGTGCATGCTTGACGGTGAGCCAACTTTTAATGTTTCTAATAATACAATAAGGAATTATGAAGTTCTCTCCGCTCAGCGTAACTTTCTGAGCAGATTATTTGGTCAATTAAAAACAAACACTTAATTGTACACCAAAGTCTTGCTCTGATGTCATCAGATCCACCGCCAACTGTTCCAGCATGGGGCAGCGGCGAAACTCCCCCTCTGTTTTCCATCTGACAGGAAAAAGCGCCTAGACTGACTCACCCAGTCATTCCAAACCCTTGGGACGATTTGTTCCTCCCAAGGATCTCGATGCCCATCTTGCACAAACCCAAGTGGTGCCCTGCTGCCCCCTGGTGCTCCCCCAAAGCAACATGCATTTCAGCCTTAGGGTCAAATATGAGAAATTTTTCTCCTACGACAACCAAGCCATTATCAAAATGGCTCAAGCGGTAATGACACCAGCCTATTTTATTGACTTCCGCCCATATAAGGGGTACTTTGATTTTGGCTTCCCCTGTGAAGATGATGCAGCCACTGCAGCAATGGTGCTGTTGGTATTTATTAATATTCCCCTTCCCATAACTCAGACCCAGCTCCCAACAGACAACACCTTGGTGGTCCAGTTCGCTGGTTTGCCCACCCACCTCCCCCTGAAGTGCTCCACCAGGAGCTGATGGATGGTTTGGCAGCCTACGGCGCCAACCCCATCTTACAATTTGTGGTCCCAAATGGGGCCACACACCTCTCTGGGACTCAGGCATATGCCACAATCAGCCCTGAATTTACAAAAAAAATTTTGGCAATTCCCCTTGTGCCACCATCCCATCTGCCCCTTACTATCCGTTCTGGGCCCGCGTTGAGGGCGGAAGGACAATTTGTCCATTCTGTTTCAAGTTAGACCACTCAAAACACAAATGCCCATATCAGAAACTTCCACTGATGCTGATAGTTTGCCTGATGCCCACCAATCCACCACCCACCCCCATGCCAACTCTGACATGAGGTACAATCCTACCTTCCCCTTCTCCAATGCCTGATGCTGCAGCTGCACCTACAGCCACCAATCAGCACCCACCTTGCCCCAATGCCATAAATAATTCATCCAACCAAACATTGGATTGGATCCCAGTTCATATCCCATGCGTCCACAAATGAATCAAACAAACCTCAACTGTATGCTGATTCCCCAATCTAAAACTAACCAAAATCCATGGGAAGTATTGGATGAAATTGACGAATCAGGTAATGTCATTAAAGAACTGATGCTGCAACTTGAGCGGCTCTGTAACGCAGAATGGGATACAAAATTTCTACCTCAGAAATATGTCTCACAACCTAATGCCAAACCGTTCTACAGCGACCACCAGCTTGCAGTAGAAGCAGCCGCCACACCAGATTGCCATCTGCTTTGTAAAGCTGCCGCCAAATCTGTGGCTGCGCTCACAGGAGGAATTCCACCTCCCGTCATCCCCAAAAATCTTACTTCACAAAGTAGGAGCAATATGAAAACTTTACACAAAAATGTCACTGAAGCCATCCAGAACGTGGTAACAGTAGCACGGAATCCAAAAGCAAAAATAACCTGAACCAACATTGCCACATTCGTTAAATTTCTAGATGCCCACCTCAAAGCTGAAGATGCTTTGGGAAAATACATCGTTTAATAATGATGGCTGGCAACTATTTGGAAGTTCCAGTCATCAAGGATATCAAACCCCAAGCCATCAATGCCCCCACATCCTTACTATCCGCCTTAACACGCACCCTACTCTGGGATGAGATGGATGTGGCCAAAGATGAGCCCCCAGATCCCCCCTCCCCATCCACCATGGAGGGATAGCAGTATTCGCTGCCCACCTGGTTGGATATTTTGTTAGTTATGATTCAATCAATCCATCCATTTTGGGAGTTTTGTTTGAATCGTTATTTTTTTTATGATTTTTAGTTTTAGTTTGGTAATGTCCATCCCCTAGTTGGCTTACCTCGGTTAAATAAAACAATAAGGAATTATGGTCAGTGCATACTGTGACTTTATGCTTTGCTCCTTGAAGAAGATATCTCCAATGAGTCAGCGACCATGCCACCACAGCTAACTCTTTATCATAGATATCCCATGCTTGTTCTGTGGAGGTAAACTTCCCTAAGAAGTACGCCACTGAATGCTCCCTCCCTTCATGCTCTTGCAATAGTACTGCTCTCACTGCAACTGCCAAAGCATTGCATGCCACCATAAGTGACTTGGATGTGTCAGCATGCCTCAGGATTTGAGCAGACAGAAAAACAGTTTTGATTGCCTTAAAAGCCTTTTGACACTCTGTAAAAATTTACTCTAGGTTGATTATTGGCAAGCAATCCAGTAACATTTTTACTGCACAGGTTCAGTTTCCTCATGCACTTCATCGCGTTGTATAGAATTTATTATTAATCAACAATAGTATGGAGACTATATTCCATAGTTGAGATTGAACTATATTTTGGCCCAACGCTTGGCCAGTATTTCCAATTAAATACTGTTGAAGTCATACTTGTAGGGATTCATTCCTAATACTCTTGTCCACCCAAGCTTTGCTAAGATACCCCAGTGACAGTCTGTCATGGAAATGGAAGAAGAAGTTTAGACCGGCCTGCCAGTCAGAATGCGTGAGCATCCAGAAAGCAAGCCAGAATGCCAGAAGCATTGCTGACTGTATGACTTGATATGGAGCCAGGAGATAAGATACCACACAATGGTGATGAGATGACAAGGTTAGGAGTATATAATGGCAAACCATACTGAATACACTCCAGACCCTGGGATTCTAGTAACAGGGGGAAACTACTGTGATAGTTTCTATGGGATTCTTAGTTGTTAAGGTCATTTTGTAGGGGGTGGTAGAGAGGAGGATTTTCTCTTGTAGTTGGCGAACATAGGGCCATAAGATCCCTGTATATTGTTGCTGGAAGGTCATGAGGACAAGTTTGTAGACCCAAAAATGTCAGACTCATTGAAATCAATCAGAAATGGAGGGAGCCATGGTAACCAGAGGAATTGTTAAGGCCCACCCAGAGTGCGGAGCAGCGGACCACCAGGAAAATACCATCTAGGATGTGGTTGGGAAGGAAGAAATAAAAATTTGGGTTTTTAATAAAATTTTATTTGAGAAAGAAAGTAAGAAAATTGACCAACAATTTTCTCAGTGCCTTGCAACAGATTAAATAGTGGTCAATTGGGTAGTGATAAGGCGCGGTCAGGATCCACAAATTTTGCCTAACCGTAAATTGGTCAGGAGTGGGGGGTTTATTCTTTGGAAACTGACATTGCAAAATTTGGTGGTGGGCCATGTCTATGTTGGTTCGACCTCAAGCATCTGGACCAAGGCTTGATTTTGTTTCTGATGGTTAGCATGATGGCGTTTGGCCTGACGAGCGGCAGGAATCCCCCAAGGCCATACCATATAAGGACAGGACCATTTGGTTGGGAACAGGTTTGGGGCAGCCAACCTACCCGCGCTCGGTTGTTTAACTGTTCCTTCAGTCAGCAGTAGCGCATCAGGTGCAACGCCCAAATTACTATCAGAGGGCTTTGAACCCTCATCAAAAGTGCCCAATATTTGTTCTACTGTTTTAGGGATCAAATTGGAACTGTCAGGTGATCCAACTGATATCTCATTCTTCATGCTTTTACAGACATTCAAATCTTGGCCATCAGCCAGATTGCCACCCAAATTAGATCTGGCCAATTTCAGTTTGATAATCTTAGCACAGATTTCACTAATTCCCCACAACAGTTCTGCCGAGGTGAGTGAGGGTATTGGGGGTGGGATCTGAAGCGGATGGGCTGTCACCCATCGCTCATCAACTACATGAGCAAGATCGCCCTGTGTGATGAGGGGTACCACCATCCTCTTTAGTGTCTTTTTATTCAGGAATGGAAAGATAGCTCAATCAAGAGCCAAAGGACACTCCCCGAGACTTACATTACCCTTTCCTTTTTGCAAAGGAATGGCACCCTCACCTGGAAACTGCACCAGAACCATGTTCTTATGCGCTCTGGGTAACTTGATAGCCATAATTGTCACGATCTTCTGAGGCGGGTGGGGAGCCTCGGGGTGGGATGTTTAAGAAGCATCAACCAGAGCCATGCAATTTGCACAATTGCGCGCCTTGACCCAAATATTTTCATAAGCTGTATATCCTTTCAAGGCCACAAGATATTGGACTGATCATCACGACTTCTGAGATGCCAGGATGGCCTCCACCTCAGCTTCTTCCTCATTATTAATGATGATTGGTTCTAGGTCCATGGGAATTGCGCCCTTGAAGGGTGAAAGCTGGGATATATGGAAAACTGGGTGTTGCTTCAAATGCGTGGGGAGCTTCAAATGGAACGCCCCATTACCCAGTACCTCCTCCAATAATTGAGGACCTGAACGCTTGCTGGCGAATTTATGGGAAGGGGTTTGAATTTGCAAATGGCGAGTATCAAGCATGATGTAAGAACCCACCGTAAAGTCATGACCTGGAAGGTGCTTACAATCCACAAATCGCTTATAGTCATCGATGGCTTTAATGAGGTGTTCCCACACTAACGCTTGGGTTGATCAAGTATGGGCAGCATGATCCGCGGCAGCTTGAACTTCTGGTCGCAAGCATGCTCCAACTGAAAATGATGGTTTATACCCCAACGTGGCTTCATATGGTGAGAACCCTGTGGATGCGTGAGTCCCATTATTGTATTAGAATTGGGCAGGAGGCAAGTCATCGGCCCAAGTATCCTGCACTGCTACAGCATAACAACGCAGGTACTGTTCAAGAACTTGGTTAACCCACTCAGTCTGACCGTCAGACTGGGGGTGATACGCCGTGGATCAACAGGGGGTTATCTTAAGGATCAACAAGAGTTCACTCCAAAACTGGGCAGTAAACTGCGTGCCCTGGTCACTCACAATTTCCTGTGGAAGACCGAACATCAAAAACAAATGGCGAACAAATAGATGAGCAGTTTCTTCTGACATAATCACAGAAGTACAAGGGATAAACAGGGAAAATTTTGTAAAGCGGTCCACCACTACTATCACCGCTGTGAACCATTAGAGCACGGGAGATGGACAATGAAATCTATGGACACCGAGGTCCATGTACCTTCTGCCTGTTGTAAAGGGGCAGAAGACCATTTTTCTGGAGCGGTCCAACTTGGCCCTAGCGCACATAACACAATCAGTGATCCAAGCCAGAACCTCTTTGGTCAGTTCTGCCCAATTAAAGGTTCGCTTGATCAGGTCAATGCATTTCTTGTTACTGGGGTGTCTGACCGTGGGGGGATCATGGTGTGCGCGGAATACGTCCAGGCGGAAGGAGGGGAGAACCCAAACATGAGAACGAAAGCAAATGAGGCCTTCTTCTAAAGAATATAGGGAGAGTTTGGGACTCAAGTGAGTCAAGTGTTCAATCAACTCCACGCCCTCAGAGCAGGCCATTTGACCGTCTAACACCTGTCCAATAACAGATCGTCAGGTGACAACGCGGTAGATGAGACAATGGAGGGAACAATCGACAGACTTTGTGTGGCAGGAATCATGGTAACAATATCCTCTTCCTCAGGTTCTAAGGGGCAGTGAGCGGGACTATGGCTTAGGAAATTGGGAAGGACATTTAGCACACCTTTGACGAATTCATATTTGAAGTTTAAACTGCACAGGTCTTAATAGGTTTGGGCTTGCCAGTGTGCCAATTTTTGGGGTTTGCAAAAATACAAGAGAGCCTGGTGATCCGTGCAAACTGTTAGCTCATGATGAGCACCTTGCAACAGGTACTGCCAATGAGTTAATGCCCATGCAACAGCAGCCAGTTCCTTGTCATAAATGACCCAGGACTGCTCCATAGCAGTGAATTTTTGGGAGAAGTAAGCAACCGGATGTTCAAGACCATTGTGGTCCTGAAGCAGCACCGCGCCCACAGCTACCAATGAGGCATCACATGTGATGATATACGGTTTGGTGGGATTAACGTGTTTCAAAATGGGAGGGGACACGAACACCACCTTGATCAATTTGAATGCCTGCTGGCATTTGGGGGTCCAACAAAATGGTACATCTTTCCCTGTGAGGGGATGGAGCGGGGCGGCCAACTGGGAAAGTGCGGGGGAAAATTTTTTTAAAAAAATGATAGTACCCAAGAAACTTCGAAGTTGCTTCTGTGTAGTTGGTGTTGGCCATTCTTGGATTGCATCTAATTTATTGAGGAGGATGGTGACACCTTCTTTGAGCACCAAGTTTCTGAGAAAAGTAACCTCTTCCTTATAAAACTTGCACTTGGAAGCTTTGAGGAACAGGCCTGCCTTATGCAAAGCAACCACCACTGCTTCTAAGTTGATATCGTGTTGTTCAGGAGTTGGGGAATGGACTAGGATATCATCAATATATACAATAGCACAGGAGAACTGGAGATCCCCTAACGCATTGTTGATCATTCATTGAAACATAATGGGAGCATTTTTCAACCCAAAGGGCATTACACAAAATTAAAAAATACCTCGCCTCATTTGAATTGCGGTCATCGATTCTTGTCCTTCCATTACTTGAATCTGGTTAAAAGCAATTACCAGGTCAAGTTTCGAGAACACCCGGGATTTGGCAATTGCCTGACTGATTGTCTGCTCCAGGGGCAATGGGTAGGGATCTGTAACTGTTATTTTGTTCAGATGACCGTAATCCATGCAAGGGCAGAGCGATCCATCCAATTTTCTTGCAAAGACAATAGGGGAGGCGACAGGGGAGGTTTCTTTGAACAACCAACCTTTTTTAACATATCGTCCAACCAGGTGTTGAGTGAAACCTCTTCCTCCGCTGTATGGGGATACAACGGGCAATTGATGTTCACTAACTCCACAGTTATCCAAAATCCACGATCATACCTAGTATATTTTGGCAAACGATCCGCCTTTTCCATGTCAGAAATTCTGTGATATGGCATTAAGTTTTCGGGAAACTTGGCTGGAATGCCCGCAGAAGTAACTTGGGTGGTGATAGAGCTGGTTCCTTGGATTTTCTTGAGAGTATTGATCAGAGGGAACTCTCCCTCCAAATCATCATTGGCAAATGACAACGTATTAAATTCTAAATGAATCCTCACGTGTTGTTGATGCCACCATCCCACACCCAAGATCACCAGGAACGCCAAGTTTGGCATGGCTGAAAAATGATCACAGAAGGTATATTGGTAATTTGAGAAATATATTGGACGACGAACAATATATGAAGACTGATAAGCAGAGGAGGCCATCATAACTGAGGAGCCCACATCCATATCTAGTTTCAGTTGTTGTGCCAACTCAACACTCATGAAATTCCCCGCTTCTCCGGTATCCACCAGAGCTTCTAAGGAGACATGATGGGAACTGATAATAATTCTAATAGGTACAAGGAAATAAGCTGAATTCTGTTTATTGGGAGATACAACAAACTCGTGGGTGACTGAAGAAATAATAGGTGGGTCAGGGCCAGGGTCAGGGTTCTTTGCTGGGGCGAAAATTGGAAGTACTAGGGCTGGGAAAATCGTTTCCTTCATCTGGGCTTAGACATAATCGTTAATGGTTAACTCTGGGAATGATAACTTGGACTCAGGGGTTCCGGCAGAGTTGGAGCCCACGTCTGATACTATTTTGGTGTCAGGTGCATCATCTATGTCTTCGTTTGGAAATTGTATCATAAAATTCACTTTCTGATATGAGGAAATGTGGCGAGGCAAAGCTTTGATAGTAGTTGAGGTGACGCTTATTTGTTCTATTGATCCTTAGGTGGTAGACCAAACCACATGGTGTTTGGAAACTGAATCCAAACTAGCTCTAAAGACTTTCTGAAGCATGTTGATAGATAGTCCCAATGCGGGAGCCAATTCACAAAAGGTAGAAATCAAAGAAGCCAAACTAGAGGCTTTGGCCATGACGAAGAGCAGTTTAAATAAATGGTCTGATTGGGGCACAAGGGGATTCAGGGCGGCCGATACAACAGCCATCAGGGAGGCAGGGTCTCCTTTTTGTGTGGAGGAATGCAAAAGACTTCTCACCCAGCGACGGGCATCACAATCCATGGCATCTAACAATGTGAGACTTTGTTGGGCCTGAAATATCACAGAAGCATTATTGAGTGCAATTGTTGTGCACATTTATACTTTGGTGAGTGCATCGAGAACCTTATTGCGATTTCTTGGGAAGGGATACTCAATTTTCCCTCAGACCGGAGGAAATAGGAGAAGATGTGATCTTTACATCTTGGGTGGCTTAAAGAAGATTCTCCAAAATAGAGCGGATACTTCTCCCAAAGTTGGAAAATGACCAAATAAGCAACAAACATCATACAACTGATTGCACGTTCATCTGGTAGATAGTAACCACTGTGGCGCCTTTTCAAAATTAAGGCGGAAGTGGCTGGAAGTAATGGTTGGTCAATTATGTCATGCAAATGGCAGAAAAAGTGTAGACCGGCCTGCCAGTCAGGATGCGTGAGCATCCAGAAAGCAAGCCAGAATGCCAGAGGCATTGCTGACTGTATGACTTGATATAGAGCCAGGAGATAAGATACTACACAATGGTGATGAGATGACAAAGTTAGGAGTATCCCAACGGCAAACCATACTGAATACACTCCAGACCCCAGGATTCTAGTAACAGGGGGGGAAACTACTGTGATAGTTTCTATGAGATTCTTAGTTGTTAAGGTCATTTCGTTGGGGGTGGTAGAGAGGCGAATTTTCTCTTGTAGTTGGTGAACATAGGGCCATAAGATCCCTGTATATTGTTGCTGGAAGGTCATGAGGACAGGGTTGTAGACCCAAAAATGTTGGACTCATTGAAACCATACAGCAATGGAGGGAGCCATGGTAACCAAAAGAATTGGTAAGGCCCACCCAGAGTGCAGAGTGGTGGACCACCAGTAAAATGCCATCTGGGATGTGGTCAGGAAGGAAGAAATAAAAATTTGGGTTTTTTAATAAAATTTTATTTGAGAAAGAAAGTAAGAAAATTAACCAACAATTTTCTCAGTGCCTTGCAACTGTCAAATAGTGGTCAATTGGGTAGTGATAAGGCGCGGTCAGGATCCACAAATTTTGCCTAACCGTAAATTGGTCAGGAGTGGGGGGTTTGTTCTTTGGAAACTGACATTGCAAAATTTGGTGGTGGGCCAAGTCTATGTTAGTTCGACCTCAAGCATCTGGACCAAGGCTTGATTTTGTTTCTGATGGTTAGCATGATGGCGTTTGGCCTGACAAGCGGCGGGAATCCCCAAGGCCATACCATATAAGGACAGGACCATTTGGTCGGGAACAGGTTTGGGGCAGCCAACCTGCCCGCGCTCAGTTGTTTAACTGTTCCTTCGGTCAGCAGTAGTGCATCAGGCACAACATCCAAATTACTATCAAAGGGCTTTGAACCCTCATCAATAGCGCCCAATATTTGTTCTACTGTTTTAGGTATCAAATTGGAACTGTCAGGCGATCCAGTCAATATCTCATTCTTCATGCTTTTACAGACATTCAAATCTTGGCCATCAGCCAGATTGCCACCCAAATTAGATCTGGCCAATATCATTTGATAATCTTGGCACAGATTTCACTAATTCCCCACAACAGTTCTGCTGAGGTGAGTGAGGGAATTGGGGGTGGGATCCAAAGTGGACGGGCTGTCACCCATCACTCATCAACTATGTGAGCGAGATCGCCCTGGGTGATGAGGGGTACTGCCATCCTCCTCATTGTCTTTTTATTTGGGAACAGAAAGATAGCTCGATCAAGAGCCAAAGGACACTCCCTGAGACTTAAACATTCTCTCTCAGCCCAACACACAGTTGGCAGCTATCCCTGATTGTGGTTCCTTCATATCTAGATCCCCGCTCAGATCTTTACTCTTCTATATGAGAGTCTTCCTATTATTGCCCTCTTCAATAATACCCTTGAGATAGAACAACACAATAGAAGCTGATAGTCTAACTTTACACTGAATTAATAATATTACTGTAAAGTACTGTTTTCTAAAATCTGGTTTTGTAGATAATGTTTTTTATTATAGTAAATCCTAGGGAATTATATAGTGGTAAATTCAGCTGTCTAAACCTCAGTTGACACCTCTTTGATGAAATGGCAGCCATTGCCATTGAATCACCCATTCCCATCTTAGCAGCAATAATCTTCCCCATCCTGGCTAGGTTCCGTCATTGGACATCCTCAAGACCTTAAACGGAAAGAATCAGAAAACGTGTCCCTAACATTTTCCTCTCGATCAAAGAGAACCAACCTATTTGGCTAGTGACCAGCTTAGGTAATGGGACTTATTACCCATTATGGCAGGTCACTCACCAATCAATAGATTTGCTAGTTGCAGGTGGCATCACTTGCCTCACAACTTGCTACTAATTCCCAATCAATTGGTGATGAAACCTGACCGATCCCAATTGGTACTCCTGATTTTTAATCACTATAAAATTCCCCTATTTTTTCAGCAACTCCGCCTGACAAGATCTTAAGTATTCATCCGGATTGATCCCCAATGGATACAACCAGGCGAATATCCCAAAATCCCCTGAATGTAGTTCCTCAAAAACTTGGGCTAACCAATTTCCAATTCACTTCGCCTTAGGAAATTTTCCCCTAGCGATACCAGGTAATCTAGCAGGTTGGGAATATGGGCAAAAATCGCAACACATCCCCCCTCTTGCCTATATTTCCGGTGAGAAAAGGACTGGGGCATGAGAACACCACTTTGGACACTTGGTCAAGTACTTCATTGGTTCAAGCGGAGTACACTTGCCAATACTCAATGCTGCTCAGGATGACCTTTGGTATATGGCATTCTTCATCTTCCTCTTCGCTACCGCCTTCTCAGAGTGTGGTCCCCATGACCTGCTGTCATGATGGGCTGATCGATTTACTCATAACAATATTAGTCCCAGGATCCATTTTCCCCCGTCAGGGTATATGACCCGCTGTCATATTCAGGATTCTTGGTCTGGCGTCCTTGATTTCCTTATTTTCTCCTCATCCTAGACAGGAGACCCTTGCCATTGATGTTTGTTTTGCAGCTTAATTAAGAATATTTATTTCTTATTCGCTCTTGTTATTTCTTTCATAACCTCTTGGCATAAGTCATTCCTAATTCTTCCCTTGGAGAGCTTATCTCATTAATTTTGAGATTAATTTCTCCAAAATTGGAGCTTAATGGATTATAGATTACATAATGCCAGCTTCTATATAAGTCCAACATCCCTCCTCTCGTCCAGCTCATATGTCAAATTCTGAGTCACGCTACCAGCAGCTCCTCAATAGTTTGTGTGATCAAGACCTCCGTCTCTTCCAGCAGATGAGTTGGTATGCTTGACAGAACCTTTTTATGGTCCTTCCAGGACTCATACGCCTAGTCTGGCACAAGTGGCTAGTCTTTCCATTAAATTACCAGAAATGGTAACTAATCCCTCCAAAACCAGGCTGGCTATCATTTCAAACAACTCTTGGCCGACTCTTCCTCTGCAGTCAATTCCAGAGTTGGACTTCAAAACTCTCCTGGATTTGGCTCCTTTTGCTGATGCTCCAAACATCATCATAGATGCTCTGGAGATTATGCTGGTTGCTCTTAATCGTTCATTTCTGGCTGGTTCAGACCTGTTCCCTGAGTCTTTTCCCAACTTGGTCAATTTTACAAACCCGCTGTTCTGGTCTCCAAGCTCTTAATCAGTAACAGTATTCACTTTGAGCTCCCCTATGCTGAACTCTGGGCCCAAGTCGCTGAGGCTTTGATGCAAGCGCTGAATCCCTCTGATCTTGATAACCTTCTGGATCAGGATACCTGCGCTCATGCTCTTCGCTTTGCTAGCCAATTTCTTTGAAGTTGGTCTATCAAGCTTCCAGCCTCATCTGGGTTCCACTGTTTGTTCAGCTTTAGTTTCTGAGAAGCTCATAGTCACCACTTGCAGGATGCAATTTACTCTCTGCACAACTATCTCTTCTCTGGCGCTTCCCATTGGTATCTTCCACTTATGGCATTGATAGGGGGCATGATTTGGCAACCCCCATCGAGCATCCCTTCTTTGTTGCTGGCTCATATGTCCGGTGTTCTTGATGAAGCCCATTGGCAGGTGCTCAGGACTAATCTTCTGGCTCTGGTGCTGTATCAGGATTACTTGGGGTTATTCACCAATTGCCTCTTTTTATGCTGTTGCTTTCCTCCCTGCTCTGAGGTTTTGTGATTGGCTTTCTCTGACATCTCAATTTCCCTTCCCCTAGTCGCTTTTTCACAGGGCTCAGCATCCACTCAATAAACGTGGTTTTGTGTAGGTCTTGCCCTCACTAGCATCCAATCGCATATTGATTTTGATAGGCTGTTCATTCCTACCGCGATCCATCCTCCCTCCCCCAAGAGGCGACATAGGCGGAATCATCCCCATACCAAGGACAATCAATAAAAATAAAAATTATAATAATATATATCAGTTTTTTCTCTATGCAGTTTATAATTCTTTTCCAATATCTTTTATCAATTTTTTTATCTTTATTCTTTTTTTACTATGAGACTTGACCTTGTTTTGGTTCAGCGGTCCATCTTTTTTATTTTTCCCCAAACTGGGTCCTGGGTACTTAAACCTGCCAGTTTTCTATGGTCCAGAGGTCCTTTTTTCGTATTTAACCATCTAGATTGGTTCAGAGGTCCTTTTTACAGACTTGACCTAATCATCAGGACATGACCAACTTAATGGTTCATCAGTCCTTTGGGAACTCTTTTATTTTTTTCATTGATTCTTTGCTTTATATACTTAGCATGGACTCAATTCACAATTTTTCCACCCAAGAGATTCTTGATGGAGTAAGCATCAGTCGCCTTCTTGGCAATTACTTCAAATGGACCTGACCACAATGCATCTCATTTGTTCTTTCATCTGAAACCATGCGTATTGCAATAGGCAACTCTTTCCCCTATTCAATATTCTTCTAAGGTCAGTCAGTTCTTGTCATCCGTCAATTTCGCTCATATCCTTTTCTTCAAGGTTGTATCAAATTCTTGCGATTGAATATCAATCAGGATACTTGTCATTTGGTTCAAGTATTGCTTGGTACAATCCCCGATGTAGGTTCCACCACCAAATATAAAATTGGCGGTAACGCGGCCTTTCTTCTGTATAATAATTCAAAAGGCATCTTTCCTGTTGCCATATGATGACTAATGTTGTAGGCAAATGTCACCAAACTCAGGTACATTCCCCACATTAAAGTTCTCCCTGTGACTAGCTTCCTTAGCATCACGGCCAGCATTCCATTGACCCATTCTACCAGTCCATTTGTCTCCAGCCGGTATGGTACTGACATGACTCCTCAGATCCCCATTATTTCATTTAACCTTGGGATCACTAGAGATGTGAATTTGGTCCCATTGTCACTCAGCAGGACTTGCAGACATCCATGCTGGTATACCACTTGATCCAAGATGAACCTCACAGTACTGGTAGATTCTACTCTGGTTAGGGCCTTCATCTCAACCCATCTTGTCAGATGATCAATGGCAACTATGATGTACTTGACTTCCCAAGTGCTCATTATCAGCGATCCCATCACATTGATGGACACCATGTGCCAGGAAAATCCAGGGCGGACCAGTCATTATCCAGTTGTATTCTTATGTGGTTTGTGCAGCTGGCACCATGCAACAAGCCAGATAATCCGCGACATCATAGTTGATCAATTCCCAGTAATGATACTGGTGAATATGGTCAGTTGTTTTCCTCAGGCCTCCATGCCTGAAAACTTGTGAGCTGCTTGTACTATTGCTGCTCTTTCCGACAGTTTTGGGAATAATAGCCACTTCCAGTTGATTGTCTTGAATACTTGTCCATCCATAGTCTCAGTGTTTTCCATCGCTTTCCAAAGCGCACCTTGGATTTCTTGGGGCTCATCCCCGATTTTTCCTTTAACATTCTCTGGAATAGCTCATCCACCTTCAGGTATACCAACGGGACCATTGGCAACCATGATAAGCCATCCACATTCTGGTGAGAAGCCCCTGCTTGGTTGACAATCTCATAATTGTAAGCTTGGAGCTTAAGTGCCCATTGGGCCAGTCATCCTTCCGATTCTCTTAGATTGTACAGCCAATGCAGCGAAGAGTGTTCCATCACCACCTTAAAGTGCATTCCATGGATTTACACCCAAAACTGCTTGCATGCGTAAATGACCACAAGGCATTCCCGCTCAGTCACGGTGTAGTTCCTCTCAGCAACTGAGAGTGTCTGGCTCACATATGCCACTGGATGTTCGTCCCCAAGTTTGTCTACTTGGCTCAGTACAGCGCCGATCACCTTCAATGAAGCATCAGTTTGAATGATAAACTCCTGATCAAAATTTGGATATTTCAAGATCGAAAAATCTATCAAATACCAGTGTAACTCATCGAAGAAGTCCTGGGCCTCTTCATTCCATACAAATACATTTTTGGATCCTTTAATAAATGTAATAATGGCTTGGCTATTTGGGTGAAGTCCCAAATAAATCTTCTGTAGTATCTGACCATCCCAAAGAACACTTGGATGTCTCAGACACTCTTTGGTACAGCCATACGCTCTATAGCTGCTATCTTCTGGGTTTGCGGCTGCAATCCACTTGAGTTGAATATGAACCCTAGGTATTCCAACTCTTTCTTGAAGAAGTGGCACTTCCTTGGCTTGATCTTCAGGTTGGCCATGGACAGTCACTTAAATACTTCTTCCAAGTGGTGGAGGTGATCAGTAAACGTCCTACTGAACACGTTGATATCGTCCAGATATACCAGGACGCATGACAACTTCAAGTCACTTAGTATCGCATCCATGGCCCTCTGAAACGTTGCAGGCGCATTGCATAGACCCTGGGGCATCCTTGTCAGTTGGTATAGCCCCTGCGCAGTAATAATCGCGCATTTTTCTTGGTCTTCCTTTGGCAAGTCAATCTGCAAATATCCTGAGATCAGATCCATTGCAGAGAAATACTTCACTTCTCCTAAACAATCCAGCGCATCATCAATCCTTGGTAGGGGATATGAATCCTTCTTCATAATTTTGTTCAGCCTTCAGTAGTCAATCACCACCCAGTTGGATCCATCCTTCTTCTTCACAATCAGAATTAGACTTGCCCAGGGTCTTGACGACGGAACTAGAAGCCCATGATTCACTAGTTTGTTGGTTTCATCCTCCACTACCGCTTCAGCAGCTTTTGATATTCAGATCAGTCTCATCCTTATTGATAAACTTTCCCTGGTATTGACCTTGTGGATTATGTCTCATGCGCATCCCAAATCCTGGTCATTTTTTGGGCAAATACTCTCCAATACTTTTCAACAATTTGAGCACCTCCTCTTGCTGGCCTTCTGAAATATCAGCGAGTTGCTCTTAATCAACCAATAGGTTAAAACTTTTGGCTACCCCAACCGATAATTTCATCTCATTGAGGGTGGAATTTCCTCCGTTTGGCCATCAGGATTTCTCATCATTTCTTAGGTCCAAAACTCATAGACCATCAAATCGATATTTTTATATTTTATATATTTTTTGTATTTTTCTTTTGCAATGGGACTTGCAACCTACAAAAAGTCTCAGAGGTCCTTCTTTTCCCCTTCATCCAAACTGGGTCCTAGGTACTTAAAACAACCAGTTATCATGGTTCAAAATCTTATCCTCTTAAGATTTAACCAACCATTTGGTTCAGTGGTCCCCTTCTGGGACTTGACCAAAATCTCATGACATATCTATTTAATGGTTTAGAGGTCCACTGGGCACATTGCAATTATTTTCTCTTAGGCTCAATACTTCCAATTAGTATTGACCTCTCTCACTATATGACCAGCAGCACTTTCTCTTTACATATAGGCTACTCTTGCCAACTTTGGCAATACTCTTAATTATTAGGCCTTTCATCCTGACTGGTTATTCGTCCAACCTGTCCTAATTCATTTCTTATTTCAGCAACTGATGCTTTGGATCCTCATACCTCATTAGCCAACAGTTTCATCTGATTGTCCAGATCATTTTTCTCCTGAAAACGATTTCCACCTTTGTGGCTATCCTTAATTACACAGGCCGTTCTGGCCTCGTTAGTTTCATCCAATTTCTCCTGAATTGATGAACTCTTCTCCAGTAACTTCTGATCAGTGACTGAGTGTTATTGACATAAATGATTTTCACCACTGTCTTGGATTAATCATTTGCTTTTTTGCCTTCATCTCTTCATTGGTATGGCAATCCAATTCTCCGGATTCATTGCTTCCTATTTCATCCAATTCCTCATCTAAACACTCTCTCTTCAGGACTATTTAAAGCGGACCCAATTTCAACCTGAGTTGATCCTGCTTTTCCTTGGGACTATTTACAGAGGGCCCAATTCCAACCCAAGTTGGCCCTGCTGATACTCATCATCTCTAGTAGATGTCCGGTGGAACTGGTTTCCTTGCAGCACTAGATAGTTCTATATCTAGTCTGCAAGTCCTTTTCCCTGAACTTGAGTATCTTCATTTTGCTTCACTCAGAGCTCCACTGCTGAGCTGGGTGAATGCCACTGAACGTGATCCTCTTCACGTTCTATCTTCATTACTTCATTCAGTAACTTTTTTCCAAAATTAAAAACATCTTCATAAAACATCATTTTCTATATTCTTCAACTCAACTACCCCTATAGTGAGCACCAACTTGTAAAAATTTACTCTAGGTTGATTATTGGCAAGCAATCCAGTAACATTTTTACTGCACAGGTTCAATTTCCTCATGCACTTCATCGCGTTGTATAGAATTTATTATTAATCAACAATAGTATGGAGACTATTATCTGTAGTTGAGATTGAACTATATTTTGGCCCAACACTTGGCCAGTATTTCCGATTAAATACTCTTGAAGTCATACTTGTAGGGATTCATTCCCTATACTCTTGTTCACCTTATTTTTGCTAAGATACCCCGGTGACAGTCTCTCTTGGCCCAACACACAGTCAGCAGCTATCCCTGATTATGGTTCCTTTGTCTCTGGATTCCTGCTCAGATCTTTACTCTTCTCTCTGAGAGTCTTCCAATTATTGCCCTCTGCAATAATATCCTTGAGATAGAACAACACAATAGAAGCTGATAGTCTAACTATACATCAAATTGATAATATTAATGTAAAGTACTGGTTATCTAAAAGCTTGTTTTGTATATAATGTTTTTTATTATAGTAAATCCTAGAGAATTATATAGTGGTGAATTCAGCTGTCTAAACCTCAGTTGAAACCTCTTCAATGAAATGGCAGCCGTTGCCATTGAAACACCAATTCTCTTCTCAGCAGCAATGGTCTTCCCCATCCTGGCTAGGATTCCGTCATTGGACACAATCAAGACCTCAAACGGAAAGAGTCAGAAAACGTGTCCCTAACATTTTCCTCTCGATCTAAGTGAACCAACCATATTTGGCTAGCGACCTGCTTAGGTATTGGGACTTATTACCCATTATGGCAGGTCACTTACCAACCAATAGATTTTCTAGTTGCAGGCAGCATTACTCGCCTCACAACTTTCTATTCATTCCCAATCAGTCAATGATGAAACCTGACCAATCCCAATTGGTACACCTGATAGTTAATCACTATCAGATAACCCAATTTTGTTGGCAACTCCGCCCAATGAGATTTTAAGTAATCATCCAGATCAATCCCCGATGGATACAACCAGGCAAATATCCCAAAATCCCCCAGACGTAGTTCCTCTGAAACTCAGGCCAACCAATTTCTGATTCACTTCGCCTTAGGGAATTTTCCCCTACCGATACCAGGTAATCTAGCAGGCTGGGAATATGGGCAAAAATCCCAACACACTCCTCTGTCCATTTGAAAGGGGCATTCTTTCCTGTCAGTGGGTGGAGAGGTGACGCTAGCTGGGTGAGCGCAGGATTTAAACTTCTTTGGGAATGTCCCAGTGCCCAGGAAACTTCTCAGTTGATTTTTGGGTAGTAGGAGTTGGCCAGGACTGAATAGCCTCCAGCTTACATGGGGGAACTGAATACCCATCCATAAGAACCAGGTTCCCTAATAATGTTACTTCCTCTCAAAAGAATTCACATTTTGATGGTTTGACAAATATCCCTGCCCTGAGAAGGGCAGCCATTACAGCCTCCAAATCCTTGGTGTGCTGTTCATGGGTTGGGAAGTGGATTAGGATATCATTGATGTAAGCGACAGCATAAGTAAATCTTAGGTCCCCAGGACATCAACAATCAAACTTTAGAAGGTTTCTGGTGAGTTCTTCAGTCCAAATGGCATCACCTTGAACTGGTGTATCCCGCTTTGTTCTAATGGCCTTGAGCCACTCTTGACCCTCCTTGACCTTCAACTGGTTAAAGGCATTAACCAAATCCAACTTAGAAAAGATTCGGGATTTGGAAATGGCCTGTGCAATGGTTTGTTTCAAGGGGAGGGGGTATGGATCTGGAACCGTCACATTATTAACATGACCATAGTCCATGCACGGGCGTAGGGTTCCAGCCGCCTTCTGGGCAAAGACAACTGGTGAGGCAATGGGGGAGGATTTCTTGATAATCCATCCTTTGTCCAGCATATCATCTAACCAGATGCCCAGCGCCTTGTCTTCTTCCTCTGTGTGAGGGTATAATGGGCAATTGATCTTGACAAGATTCACGGTTAGCTGTAAGTTTAGGTCATATTCTGAATGTGTAGAAAGTCAAGTTGCTAATCTCATGTCGAAGACATCCTTATATGGGGCTAGGAATTCAGGGAAATCTTGGGGGAGGTCCAACGGGGGCAGCTTAGAGGAGGAGATTGAGCTGATTGAGGACTCTGTTGTGAGAGATTCAATTAGTAGAAATTCCCCACTACATCTCTTATTAGCAAAAGACAAGGAGTTAAGTTCCAGATTGATATTCACATGTTAACGTCGCCACCACCCTATCCCCATGATAACAGGCTATAGTAAATCAGGTACCGCTGAAAAGTGATCGCAGAAGCCAAGTTTGTGGATAAGGAGCTGTACTGGGCGTTGGATAGTATGTCAGATTATAGGTGTAGATGAAGCCCCTAATATAGGATGAGCAAGCACCATATCCAGGTCCAGAGAGTGCGCCACTATTAAATCCATAAAGTTAACCGCCACTCCAGTATTCAGGAGAGCTTGTACTGTGACCTTCCATACTCCTACTCTGAAGGTAATGGTAAACAGGAAATAAGCGTGGTCCTTATTAATGGCCATGGAAATAGTGAGGGCATCGGAAGGTGGGGTGGGTCCCATAATGAGCAGTGGCTCTTTGATTTCCAGTAAGCTACATTGCTTCCCATTGGATCCCTATGAGAGGCTCTCCTGGTCCCCATGAAGGATTGGATAGGTTGGGTATACCGTTATGCCATTGCACATCACTGTTGAGGGGGAGGGACTCTCATGGTTAAATATGGTGGGTGAGGCCGACTCAGTGGGAGAAGAACTAGACTCAATGGTATGTGCATCCTCTTTCTGATTAGGCGCGACGTGGGCTTCCACTTGGGCCATTTGGGCGGGCGTCAATATTGGATTACTTGGATCCAATGTCACATTCAACTCCTCATCCGCAGAGAAGGGAAAGATATTCTCCACTGGTGGAATGTTACTCTTCAGACTAACCTGCGGGTAGGGAGCTACTACTGCGACCCCAGGGGAGCGCTTCCTTATGCCCTTGTTCCCTGCAGAAGTAAGATTGGGTGGTTTGGACTGGACTAGCTGGCTGGGAGGGTGTTCACCGATGGCTGAGATGTCATTACCACTTCTTAAGCTATACTTGTATGGAGGGGTTTTGCCCCTACTGAATATGCTAAAGTAAACGCGGCCTCCATGGATACTGGGAGAGGATCCCATGCAACATTGCTAGCTGAAGAGGTGTCCAAGGTTGCTCTGAAAGCTGCCACTGCAACGTCCGTAGGAATCCCAGCCAAGGGTACTAGTGCTGTGAAGGCCTCAACCAGTGATGGCAATTCAGGGACCTTCTGGTGGAGGGTAAAGAGATGGTAAAGGCAGGATGCTCTAGGTTCTGGTGCTTGGACCGCATTGGATACTATATTTAATAGAGGAGTGTGATTTCCCATTTTGGTGGCTTCCCGTAGTACTCCTCTGACCTAACGGTGTGCTTCCCCATTGAGAGCACTTAAAAGGGCCACAATTTTTTGTGCGTCAGTGGGAGTGGAAGTTTGAGACCCCCCAGCAGCAAAGCGTACATGAAGCTCAGCTAGAGCATCTAGCACCTGTTCAGATACTTCAGGTGATGAGACTGGAGGGTTTCCCATTGTTACTACACTCGCCAAAGGTGCACCCTGGTTGTCTGGTGCCGGATGAATGTTATTCCGGGTTGATAAGAATTGTTTGCAGGCCCTGCAGAAGGAGATGAACGACCAGCAAGAGAAGACTAAGTCGCACAGGGAATGCAAATTTATGGTGATTAAGAAAGCAACTGCTTCACCTGATTCCATGAGGAGGGCGGATAGTGCTGAGGTTATAGGTTAGTCCGTTTTATCATGGAATCTGCTGATTAAAGTAAGACTGGGCTTCCAATCTGGATTTGTAACAACCCAGTGGAAGACCCAGAATGTCAAGGGCATATCAGTTCTGAGCAGTTGTGGGAGGGATCCCCTATTATTCTGGTGAGGGAAATAGAAGTTAATTAACATACCAAAGGCCCCCATAACAAACCAAATGGCTGCAATGGGGGCAACCGCGGGTCTTGCTGGGGCATCCCCCAAGGGTGGGAGAGGCAAGAAGGACGACCAATCCTTCTGGGTTTGCAGTTGTTGACTTTTGGCTTTATTTTTCCACCCATTTTGGATTGTTTCATCATTTAAAATTTTTTGAAAATCATAGAAATTTCCAAAATTTTTAAAATGATGATCAGCTTCTCAAATTGAATTGATTCACTCCAACCATCAGGAGGCCTTAGGCCCCATCTTGCATCCATTGGGGGTTTTCAGATTGGGTAAAAAAACAGGTCGGGTATGTCCTCAGTGCAGCGGATCATTTTTCTAAATAGATTTGGGCCAGATTGGGCCTCAGCGGAATGACCCAGATGATTCAGTGCCTGGTTTCCGCCTCACAGTTGTGTGGATGGCAAGTCCTCACCTCCAAATGGAGAATTGCAATTAGAAGAGCCAGCCTCACTCTGCCCAAATTGCGCCAAACCACTAGTAGATTGGTGTGGCAAATTAGGCTGAATTCTCCAATCATTTCGTGGAGTGGGAGGCAATCCTGAATTTTGGTCCACCAGTTGCCAAATAGGAACCAGATTGTTGTGAAGAGGTTGGCAGATCTGATAACTCTCCTGAAGCAGCAGATTGATGTAGGCTGGTGGTGAGTTCCTGGATTGTGGTCACCATTTGGTGGGCCACCGGATTGATGGCTTGGAGGACCCACCCAATGACCATCAGCCCTAGGATGCAGAATGCTGCATACTTCACTAAGTTAAGTAAAAGTATCATGAAAAAAGTGGCGAAACTCACAGAGTGGGTTTTGGAGAGAGAAGTTTTATTAAAACTCAAAGGTAAAAATGGACTGACAACTGCTCTTTACAGAGACAGTTGCCTTATATATGTGAAGTGGGGAAAAGGGGGCCATGGAATACGTTTCTTTGGGCAGCAATAGCTGACATACTTGAGGGTACTCAGCTGGGGTTCAGGACTTCGTCATCCCCCTTATGCACAGGTTGCTAAAGTTCTGGAAATGAAAGCGTTGGATCTGCCAGGGAGGGACCCTCACCAATCCAAACTTAAGCGGATTAACTCAGATTGAAGGTGCAGCCAAATTGGGTTCTACCAGGGTCAATTCTGATAAATTTTTAAAAGATTTTTAAAATTTCCTGGAAGTGAATTGCTGACTTGGATTGGCTTTCCCAGACCCAGAATTTCAGATTCTGTGTCCTGGACCTGGTTTTCTGACTTAGAAGCCCTTTTCTGAGTTTCAAGGCTCATTTCCTTATTACCCAAGGATGTAAAAGATGGCGGAATGGGTCTCTGAGGGAGGGGAAGCTGCTGTTGAAGGCTCCTGGCCTGCATTACCTCATTGCAGACCACTTTTATCTTTTCAATCAGAGCAGAAGCAACCAAATGGGGTACTGTGGTGGGGTTTTTTAATGCCAATGCAGTGACCCAACGTTCATCCACTATATGATCCAAGTCCCCCAGTTGAGCCAAGAGCTCCACATGGGCATTAGGTCCCTTCTTCTTCCTAAAAGGGAACTTTTTCTGCTCTAGCCCATGAGGTTGGGCCTCTAGACTTACACTAACATTATCTGCCATCTCTCTGACACAGCATGGAAACTGCCACTGAAGTGAGTTACCAGATTCCCTTGGGGTTTACCAGTCATCATTTTCTGGGTTTTCACTAATGGTCCTCAGGCTATGGTTGTTTAGATAGCAGATTTTCTTTTTAGTCAATTTTCTCCAACTGATTGATGGGCTCAAGTTCATCATCAAACCAATTCATGGTCATGGCAATCATTTATTTGTTAGGACTAGTCTTCTGGGGGGGGTCCCGCCAATTGGTTAGTTCCTTGGTGTGGCAGTACAGGATATTTCTGACCATTACATTATTCTTATTAGAGATAATAAAAAAAAATTAAAAAAATTATTGCTTTTTAGGTGGGGCCACACAACTGGTGCCCAATGAAAAAATATTAAAAGGATTTACATGTTGACCATCTAATACTAAAAAAAGTATTTATATGTTTTCAAGGGTTCTGACTTATTTGAGCTTTAAAGATCCAGCATTTATGAAATAAACAATCTGACCTTAATGCCAAATAGCCTCAGCTAAGGGAATCAGGGGGTCCCCTATTTATAGGGGTTCAAAATGGCAGAATGTCCAAGCAAATGAAGTAATTCATCTGAATCACATTCAAAATCTTAGTATTTTAAAGAAATGAGAAGGCTTTATTTTAATTGAAATTTATTTTTCAGTTGAATTCAGAGGATTGGGACTATAAAAATGCTTTTAAATTTGGCAGATACCAAATTTCTATACATCTAAATTATTTAAGCTTTAAACTTGCAACACGGCTAATTTAATAGACTTAAACAAACCTTGTGCATTATCCATGACCATATAAATAAGAAGTGAAAAGTTTTCATCTCTCAATTCTATGTATTTAAGTAGTTTCTGCCAAATAAAAATATATAGAAAGCTTTAAATTTCTTATTTTATTTAACAGGATACTATTATGAGCACCTTTTCACTGAGATAAGAACTGAACTCAGTCACTTGATGGAACCCCTCTCTGCTCTCTCCTGGGTTAAGGGGGTTGTTAGGACTAAGTATCATCTTAACCTTTCTTCAAGGTCTGATTCAACCCCAAAATAGTGGTATACAGGCATCCAGAGTACTATCTGGGGTGCTTTCTAGTTTTTGGACACTTACCTGGTTGGTGTTACCCAGTGCTTTTGTCAACTACTGGATAGAGCCAGATTTTACCCTTGGTTGGTTTCCTTACTAAAAAAGTTTTTTGTAGGTAGCTGTTATATTCATCTGATCTGGAAATGACATTTAATACTATCAGGCCTCAGTAGTCAGTATTTGTTAAGTTGTTAGAAGGCTGAACCATCCCACTACTCTGGGCAGTTAGAGTCAACGAAGAATTTTGCCACCAGCACTGAGTAGGTGGATAAAACTCCTAATTGAGGATCATCCATATGTTTGTCCATAGTCAAGGTGAGGTCAGCTAAGGTGGGTGGTTCATCAATATGGTCTTTAATGATCACACTATTTTGGCAAAGTGTGAAGTGGCATCAGCTTCCATGGCTGCCATTTGGGAGTGGGTTGTCCCATTTGACACATATTGACACCCTAGGGTACTGTAGGGTTGGGGTGGACTTTGGCTTTCACCGCCAAGTTGGCAGGATCCTTAGCATGTTCTGCTGCCATTATTCGATAGCATACAATAACTATTCTAAAAGAGCTAAGCTTCTAGTGTAGTGTAATATTAAAAAAGTGATGCTTAGCAGGAAGAAAATTAAAAACTCCCTTTAGTTTAACTTAAGAATTTTGTAGTTGATGCTAAGCTTTCTAATGCAATAATTTTATACCTCGTTTTAAAAGCTTGACATTGAATTAGGAACTTATCGTTAAAAATTAGTTTAGTCTTACATATATAATTATGTTACTTTTGTCATAACCCTAAGTTATTGGTAAGATTATTGTAATTGCTGATATGTGCTTGATTTAATTAAGAATACCTTAACAATGTCGAGAGGCATGATGGTCTGGTGAGTTGTTACATAAAAATGGAAACTCATGCTAGTAAAATTATAGCATATATAAACTGGAAATATTAACAAACTCAGTTTTTAAAGTAAAATAATCATATAAAGTTAAGAGAATTTATTTTTCTAGAATACTAACACAAGCATTCTATCTCTAGATATACTGTTGCATTAGATATAAGCGTGCAAGGAAATAGGGCTAAGTCAGATTATTTTATCGGGTACTCATTAAATTAGAATAAAAGTTTCCAACTAAAAACCTAAAGCTCTTAAAATTAAAAGTGACTTATACTACAAAACATAAACCCCTAAAATTGTATATAAAACCAAATGCCATGCAATATATAAGATTTTTGTTTAATTAACATTAAATCGCCAGACGATTTATAATAGCATAAAATATATTTAATTGTATAATCGAACCAGTTATTTAAAGTTGATAGACTCCTTGTTTCTATAGCATATCCAAGGTAATTGTCTAGAAATGCGCATCATCAAAAAAAGATATGTTAACAATAGAAGATAAAAATATCTAAGATGCTGTATATGTTTGCAAGCGATAGGAGGAGCTTTATACAGTGTTTGCAAACTTTGCTTAATATCTCATTAGCAACAAAGTTGTTTCAAACATGCCACTCTTAAAGTAAGCAAAAGTTATTATAGTAAACATTAATTATAATAAAATTCATACCTAGATAAGATTTTGTTAATATTGTATATATACAAAGTTTAAAAGGTACAACTTGAGTTAATATGGTTTCAAATTTTGCATCAACAATAACAATGTTAGAATTTCTTTCTGAAAAGTTGTAAAATATCTCAAACATAAGGTATTGAGTTTTAGATGCGTGGATTCCCCTTTTGGCTTGAGCACCGCTAGTGCTAAAAATAAGCTACTGAGTTTTATTTTGTAGAATTATGACGAAGAATCCAGTCTTGTTGTTCTTTATCCAAACTAGCCATTTTTTTATCAAGTGCGGTAGCCTTTTTCTCAATGAAATCCACAACTTTCTTGTCCCCAATTAGAAATTAGTTTAGTTATAATTTAAAATAGATCTGATGAAATAATACAGTTAATGATAAAGGCAATTACCTCTAATTGGTCTACTTGCTGAAATGTCTTTGATATGTGATCAGAAAGCTGCAGGAGCGAGTCGATGTTTGATTCTTTTAGCAGCCCTAGTTCCTCAATCTAATAAGATAAGTTAATATAATATCAAGTATTTTAATAAGCCTACTTGATCTATCTCATCTAAAGCTGCCTGGTTTTCTTGGCTCTGAGCAAGAAGAGTATCATGTAGCTCCTCGTACTAATGCATAAATTAATAATTACATTCAATACTTTAGCAATGTGAACTCACTGATCCCATAGTTGAAGTCTGAGAATCACTACCAAGAATAATATTTGACAACGAAGCAGCTGTAGTTTTGAGTTAGAGCGTTGTTAGTACAATAACAATTTCTATATGTAAATTTATTTCATCAAACTTGTTATGAGTAAAAATATCCAGTAAATAGAAAATCATTAATATAAAATTTTAAATGTCATCAATCTGCAGAAATTCGATGCGCACAAAATCTAGCAAAGTTTGAAGCGAAACATGCCATACAAATAAAGAGAAAAGACAAATCAAAAAATGTAAATCAAAAAATGTAAATTTAAAAATCTAACATCTGGTGCAACTATTCCATCTTTAAAAAAAAGGCGAAAAATTACCAGCTTCCCTTATTTGTGAGTCAATTCGTTACTGTGGCTTTGAGTTCCGCTAACGTCATCGTCTGGGTTGGTTGACTGTTCGGAAGAAGTCATGTTCTGTTAAACGTTAAAATTGAAATTTATGGAATTTGGAAAGCCTTAAGATTAAACCCATAAGAAAATATTTAAATCATATCATTAGAAGCTTCTTTGCAATAAATAAACTTGTATTTGTAAACTCCGAGTAGAAAAAGGCTTGAGTCTAACCAGCATTTTCAGGCCCAAAAACTCAAGGACTTGCTTAAATCCAAAAAGGTAAGAAATGGATATAAAAATAAACTTACGTTCAGAATTATATAGTAAAAACAAAAAGATTCACATGCGCAAAGATTTGAAAAAGATATAGCACTATTCAAGATTTTAAGTCAAGGCAACTATTTTTGGGTATTAACATAAAAAACCTTAGAAAAGCTTATTAATATCAGATAATAGCTTGCTAGCTAAACTTCTTTACTGTTTAATCTAAATACTATGTCGCTTAGAAGCGCAAAAATTAGAAAGAAAGACGTTTAATAGTTTTTCCTCTAAAACAGCATAAAAATACTGAATATCAAATAAAAACAACCAGGTAATATAAACGCGTGCAATCCAATGTATAAAAATTTATTCTAAAAAACATTTAAGCATAAGCACACAAAATAAACTTAAAACAAAACGATTCAAGGTGTCCAAGCCATAAATAATTTACTAAAGGCATACAACAAGTGAAACATGTAGATAGCTAAAGATTCTGTATAATTAACCGAGAAGTATTCGAGACTTATACATATAATCCAGAAAAAGTATAATAGTTGTACAAAGGTATTGAATACGCCAAATCTTAGAAAGATCAGAAAGTTTCTAAATCAAAATTACTTAAGTAGGCGAAGACGTTAAGGTTTATAATACTTAGTAAACCCTTAAAAATCTTAAAGGGTTTATATTTTTCATTTTTCTAGTGAATGTTCTCATAGGGCAGAATTTCAATCCTAAATTGGGCAAAATTCAGGAGTACTACATTTCATGGCCCAATAATAGGATTTCTTAAACAGCACTGATTTATCTATAATAATCAAAGCAAGTGTGTTTGTGTATGTGATGCCTAGCCAAAACTACAGCATGTAGAGCTTTGAAATTTTGGCTATAGGTGAACGGGAGGGGGTCCGTGTGCACCTCGAAGCCAAATTTTTAATTTTTATAATGACATAAAAAGTTTTATATGTAAGAAGTGAAAATTTTATATGTTTTTATTGGTAATCGGTATATTGTTACAGCTGAGCAATTTGATATTTGGTTGATTTGATAGTTTAAATGGTTTTTCCAAGCGGTTGGTGGTTTTGGGTTGATTAATAAGCATGATGGTTTTAGCAAGCCTTAATGATTAGTTGATTGATAAGTTAATTGGTTATGGCTGGGTGGTTGGTGGATTTTGATTGATTCGATGGGCTCAATGGTTTAAGGTAAATGGTTGATGTTTTAGTTAATCCGATAGGTTTAATTGGTTTTGGTTGAGTGGTTGATAATTTTATATTGATGTAACAGAATTTGATTTCTTAATTTTATCGATAGCCATCTACCAATACAAAAAAGAATCAATTAAGATCATCTGGTAAACTTTAAACTCAAACGAATCTGTGCTAAACTGAGTATCAAAAATAATTCGCCTAAACTTCTCTTTACAGAAGTATTATCCTGTTTATCTATAATATATTTCCAAAGTCTATCAAGTTTGCAAGTTTGATTATTTCTTATTTTTGCAGTGTAGATTCCACTTTATTAAATATATTTTTGTTCTACCACCATTGTTGCTCTTACAGTTTTTGTTAAGAAGAGAATAATTTTGTTTTAGTTTGTTTTAAATAGGCTTTCTTTTCTGCTTTTTATATAAATTCTATATCCCTAATACATGATGGAACAAATTGAAGTTGATGGGATCATGGTACCTCACCGTATTGTGCCTGTGGGTGCAGATGGGTTGTGCTTCTTTTACTCCCTGTCTTACCTCATGTATAGTACTGTCTCCCATGCATCTCAAGTGTGAACAAGTGCTGTACAATATATTTGTAACAACTGACAATGGTTTGAGGAGCATACAATGATGGTGTGTGGCAACATTTATAGAAGTTTGACTGAATACCATGCTCACATGTCTCTGTACACCACATATGCCACCCACTGTGAAATTCAGGCTGCTGCCGAAATATACCCTTACCATCTGGTGGTGTATCATGATGGTGAGGTGATTGTACAGCCTGATGAGTATGAGGAGGGAAAGCCCATATTGCAATTCAAGTGTTCTGGGCCCATGATGAATGCCCACTTTGAGCCTTTTGGCCCTCAATACATTACTCCTCATATACAACTGTTAACTATCCCATCTGCACCTCACTTGGTACTGAGAGCCTAGAAAAAATTGTCAAAAAACTGCCTAAGACCAGTTTAATAATAATATACCACTCACTACTATTAACCATCCCATCTGCAACTTGCTTAATACTAAGAGTCTAGAAAAATTTGTTGTCAAGCAAACTGACCAAGACCAATCTGAGGATGATAAACCACTTATTTATTTGCTAAACTCTGTAAACATGTTATCCAGAACCATTGTGTGATGCCCCCTACTAATCTAATTTATTTTCCTCAGAGATCAGTGCTACAGTTAATTTGAGTGTTGGGAAGAAAAGAAGAAAAAAAATGACATTCTAGAGTTAATGACATAATCAAAAGACATAAAAATAGGGAGTCCATAAGAAAATACAATAGCAAAAAATCCTGAAGTTAATAGAGAGGCTGTTAAAAGATACAACAAGGCAAACCCTGTTGCTAACAGGGATTCAGTTTCTAGATACTCAAAGAAACAGCTGGAAGCTAACCAGGAAGCTGTTTGAAGGTACACTGAGAAGAGAAAACTAATCCCATAGAAAACAAAGCATTTATTAGGATTTAAATATGACTGTAGCACAGACTACAATAATGACAAGGTTGTTTATCTTGGTCACTACATTGAATGCAAGTGGTGCCATGCAAAAAAGTGAAAAGAAGAGAGCCCTAGCTTATGCTGCAGAAATGGCAAGATTTTTCTTCCTTCTGCTCAAAAGCTTCCTGAGCCGCTCCATAGTCTTCTTACTTACTTTCACTGTAAGTCTCAGCATTTTTTATCAAATAACAGAAAGTATAACGGATGTTTTCAAATGACTTTATTTGAAGCTAAAGAGGTGCATGAAAGAAAATTTATACCAACTTTTAAGTTCCAAGGGCAGGTTTACCATAGAGTAGGAAGTTTGTTACCTTCTTTCAAGAAAGACCCCTCTTTTCTACAAATTTATTTTGTTGAAAACAATAAAAAAGAAACAGAAACCAGATCCAACCTATTTACTGTGGTTAAGCCAAGGTTAGTTAGCCAACTTCAAAAATGTCTGCATGATAACAATCTCTACATATGAGATTTTAAAACTGCAATGGAAAATGTCTCAGAGGGGCAGGAGTTCAAAGTTGTTGTTCATGCAGACATAAAACCTGCAGTTGAACATATGGGTCATTACAATGCGCCAGAAACAAGTGGTGTAGCTTTGGTTATTGTGGTACAGGAGTTTGAAAAGAGAGACAAAATTCTTCACAGCAGAGACAAAAAGTTGATACCAATCAGCAAAACTCATTGTGCATACAATGCTCTCCAATACCCTCTTATGTTCTTCCGTGGAGAAGATGGCTACTCTATTGATATTCCACAATATGATTTAATATCTAAAGCAACTCTCAAGGAAACATTATCCACTTCCAACCTTTATGCTTACAGAATAAAGGAAAGATGAGATGAAGAGAGTTATCTATTGCTGTATTGTAGTCTTTGCAACCAGTTTTTGGTTGATATGTAAGCCAAGATAGAGACTGAAAGACTTAACTTTATAAGATTTAACCAGAGTAAGCTGCAATTGGAAAACTATGTTTATCTTAGAGATGCCATGTGTAAAGGGGATGCAAACGTTTCAGATATGAGAAAGAGGGTTGTGTTACCATCCAGTTTTACTGGTGGGCACTGCTATATGCACAAGAGAAGTCAGGATGCCCAGACATATGTCCATCACTATGGTCATCCTGATTTATTTATCACATCTATATGTAACCCAAAATGGTCTGAGATTGGAGCTGCCTTAAGAGACAGACAAAAGCCTCAAGACAAACATGACATCATAGCTTGAGTGTCTCATTTGAAAGTTAAAAAACTGATTCATCTTTTAACTAAAGTTTTCACTTTCAGTTAAAGTAAGTTTTACATGTTTACTGTGGAGTGGCAGAAGCGTGGATTGCCTCACACACACATCTTGCTATGGCTGCAGGACAGGATCATGGATAATCAACCTGACAGTGTCATAAGCGCAGAGATAACTGACCCTTAAATGGACCCTGAACTTCATGAAATTAAAAGGTCAACAATTATTCATAGCCCTTGCAGAAGCTTAAACAGGAACTTGCCCTGCATGGTTAACAGCTCATGCTTCAAAAGATATCCACATCCCTTATCTAAAAAACTCAAATTGCTGACAATGGCTACTTCCAGTACTGCCAAAGGTCTTCTGTTGATCCCCTCTTACTTTCCCTTAAATTTATTTAATAAAGTATGGAGTTTAAAAAAAGGTCTTCTGCTGATGGTGGTTTTACAGTCAAATCAATGGATTAGAATTGGACAGTTGGTGGGTGGTACCATACAATCCTGTTCTATCACATACCTTATTGGCACATATCAACGTTGAGTTGTGTAACTCTGTCAAATTAATAAATTATATTTGCAAATATGTGAATAAGGGCAGTGATCAAGCAGCTTTTGTGTTGAAAAATGAGTGGGATGAAGTTTTCAAGTATGAAGCAGGGCATTACATAAGTAGTTTTGTAGTGGCATGGTATATATTTTGCTTCCCAATTCTTGAAAGTTATCCTTCCAGAATGCATTTGGTTGTACACCTTAAAAATGGCCAGAGAATTTATTTTAATACCAGAACCATTCATGACAAAAAGGTCAAAATCCACCTAAAACAACTCTACTGGCATTCTTTGAATTATGAAACTCAGATAAATTTGCCAGAACCATAATCTACTGTGAAGTCCCTGCTTACTACACCTGGAAAAACAATAAGTTTAGTCAGCGGAAACAAGGCAAAGCCGTTACTGGACATCCAGGAGTGAAAAAAATTAATTGCTCAGTTGGGTTTATACTGTATACCCTAAAAAAGCAGAATATTACTACCTACATCTTCTCCTTCATGAAGTTAAAGGGCCTATGAGCTTTAAAAAACTTAAGAGGGTATCTGGAATAGTTCACTCCACTTATCAGTCTGCCTGCATAGCGTTAGGTTTACTTCAATATGACAAGAATTGAGACATCACCTTGGAGATATCTGCTCTTTTGAGGTTACTACAGAAATCAGATAACTGTTTACTGTCATTTGGTGTTTTGTCAAGCAGTGGATGGCTTAGTGCTGTTGGAGAAACACAGAGACAGTAGTCAGAAGACTTTAAGAGACAAATGGAGTATGAATGTTTAGGCTTAGAGCTTGAACTATGAAACAACATAGATATAATTTTAGCAGTATAGCAAAGATACGCTGAGGGTTTTTAGACAGGGTTATGCATATTGAGCAATAGAACCAACAATATGAAGATTGTTGTTCCCAAAATAATGCAATAAACTTTAATAAATAGGGAGCAGTTGCCCCAATGACACTTCTTTATTTAATTTATACTTTCAGCGGATCCTTCTTGGTATACTCACTCTCTTTTTACTAACAACCTTTTTCTATTTAATCATCTCACTTATATCTCAGCATCTCCAGAAGATACCATTTTCTTGGCTTAATAATTTTTTCCTCCATATCTTATTGGTTGCAGCAAAGTTCATCAATCATTGAATCCACAATCATCTAGTTTAAGGTGATTTACCAATTATCATTGTGCATCAACATTTCCTAGCTGTCTACTCACTATATCTTTAGCAGAATTCCTTCTATACTCTGAGGTCAACTATGCTTGTCAGATATTCACCTTCTCAACTTATGGGAAAGAATGTTGGAGGTATGAGTGCTCCTGAATCTGCTACAATGATTGGCCCATCTCCTGCCCAATCTTTGAATAATATTGTGTTTATAAACAATATGAGTATCCATGGCGAAAAGACCTTAGCAGATTCTCGGTGGGATCCTAACTATTGGAAAGATATGGTTTATAACCAAAATTGGCTTAATAAGGTAATAACTAATAATAGGATCACTCCGACTTCTCAGTGAATTTGAGGTATTCAATATTGCATGGATCTGAACCTCCTCGAGGTGAGAAGATTTTACTCATCAATGATTGGGTATGAATTAACAAATCATTACCACTTGGATCTGAACCCTCCCAAGGTGAGAAGATTTTACCCATCAATGATTGGGTGCAAATTAACCAATCATTACCACTTGGATCTGAACCCTCCCAAGGTGAGAAGATTTTATCCGTCAATGATTGGGTGCAAATTAACCAATCATTACCACATGAGTCTGACCACCTCCAAAGTGAGAAGATTTTACTCACTGGTGATTGGATACAATTTATCAAATTGTTACTGCATGGGT
>JAKSZP010013651.1:0-65120 GCA_022478985.1 Massospora cicadina | reverse complement strand
TTTATTGTTATCTCTGCAGACTCTGCGTTAAGAGAGAACAGAAGAACCTCTGAACATAATAGTAGGTTAAGTTCTACCATAAGAGAAGAGTTAAAGGGAGAAGTTCCCTTACACTTCAGAAATACCTTTAAGAAGGACAAACCCCAGTTTAGTTTTGTACCTATCACTCAACTTGGCTCCAAGAAGTTTAACTGATGTGATAGTATCCATACTTTCACTAACTAATTAATTACTCTCAAGTATACATTAACTTATACAACGCACATATCAGAAACCTGTGAAGTTGACTGGAGAGCTAAAGCGAGCCACACAACTGTAAGTTTACATTTGGTACTCATTAATATTAGTAACCAGCTCTAAAAAGTTAACACAAGGGTGGACAAAAAATTAAACAATTTTTATTCATTTAGAGCAAGATCTAAGTTTGGTAATCAAATCCAAGCCTTCTTAATATAATGATGAAGCGAGCTCATCACCAATAGGTTTAATTTTTTAATTTTTAATTTTTATTCGAGATGCGCGACCGGAGATGACGCACTCGAAGGAAGGGATGGGCGAGTAATTGGGAATATTATTAAAAGCGGTGGAGAATGGAGTGGTTTGGTGCTAGTCGCTGTCACAACGCTTTATCATCGCGCCTTGGTGTGGGTTGCAGTTGGATGGGACCTCAGTTACTTTGGGTAAAATGGGCTTTCCATAAACATGTTCGATGCATGGTGGAAATTTCAAACATGTGTGAAATGGCCCATGATGCTACTCGTGCACGCTGTTTTGGTGGAATGGCATCCCCAAACAATCAGTAGCCAAAGTTTTTGTTTAGACTAAAGTGAAAGTTACTAATGGCCCTAGCTGGGTCAGACCCTTGGGGGCTTGCAGTGGCGGCAACCCGGTTACTATGGATCACCCATAATGCTAGAACGAAAATTATCTTATCATCAAGGTCTCGATGCCTTATTTACCTGGAATACCTGGAATAGCCAGTCTTCGGCTAGATGGTTGGAATTTGTGGTTCGTAGCTGTGCTAAATGCACCGCTTCTTCCCAGACTCTTACCGCTGTTTTACATGAAACATACCTGTGGTGCAGCGAATCTTCTTTGTTGCACACTGTGCATTGCCTTTGCATGGCGTTTGAGTGCTCCCCTGTGCGAAAAAGGCGTTTAGCAACTCTCCAATGCAGGGTTGTAATTTTGGGGTGGAGTAGAGGCTCATTCGATATTCTCCACGTGGTATTACGGAGCTTGGGTGGATAATTTATTCCCCAGTAATCCAGCGCTGGGATTGGCTGGATGCTTGGGCCCTCGGAATTCGCATTGGCTGGTGGTGCTGGGTGCCGATTGAGTTTTAGAGTTTTCCGTTTTCGCCCATGGCACATTTTTTGGGGTTCGAGTTCAATTCTAGGTGCGATTTTTAATATTTTAAAATAACGGAGTATCGCCTTGGCTTCTGGCGTCGCATCCCATGGCCCTACTAACCCTGGGCGTGAACCTAGGTAATTTAATAGGGTGGTCGGGGATCGGGATTCCTGAGGGCTAGGTTTCTAGCTATTTGAGTCCTTGCTGCAAATGCCCATTTAGGCGGACTCCCTTCTTGTGAGGTCGCAACACTGATCATTTCATGAATATGTTTGCGGCATTGCGTTCAGGGTCTATTAACCCCATCCCGCCTTCAGAAGTTGGCCCCCTTAGTGTGGTGATCCTGGCTGGGGGTGAGCATGAGCCCCAAAACCAGGGTTATAGAATCGACGTGAGTTTTTTGAAAAAATTTTGCTGAAGGCAATAGCATGTGCAGGGTGCCAAGTTTTTGAGAAGAGCATAGTATTGGCAAGGTGACATTTTCCAGCCAGAGATATCTTCCTGAACTTCCACCTTGCCACTGTCCTTTGGATATCCTGAAGTATCTACTCTTCCACCTCTTGTGTTGCTATACCTGTACTTGTGATGGGGATCCCTAGGTGTTTGATAGGTTCCTTTGGGTAAGGCATCTGAGAGGGTGGTGGGATAAAGCTGAATTTTTTACACTTATTCACTTTGCTTGTGTTTGTGACTTTTCTTTTTGTCCTCTTGTTTTTAGGGCCCAGGGGCTTGGCCTTTGATAACACCAAGGCTTGTGATTTGGTTTTGTTGAGTTTGGCTTGGGAGGCTTTTTCATATAGGCTGATTATCTCCTCTAGCTTCTTGGAATCCACCTTGGAGGATACTCCTACCACACAGTCATCCGCAAAGGCCAGAACCTTAAGTGGTTTTTGCCCCTTGCACTCTATACCAGCTAACTGATTCTCCATCACCTGTAGGAGGGGGTCAATTGTGAGGTTGTATAGGATAGGGCTAAGTGTGTCCCCTTGGCAGGGAGGCCTCTTTCTGGTGTGACTGGAGGTGAAATGAATGCAGACCCTAGAACTGAGAAGGTGGATGACAGCTGATGATTTGCTATCCATGAGATAAAGGGTTTGGGGAAGCCCTGTTTGTGAAGTATTGCTGCCAAATATTCCCAGTCTACTCTGTCATATGCCTTGGCTTAGTCTAGAAAGCAGAGCATGCCCTTGGATGCTCCTCACAGTGTGTTTGTTACTTGGTGGATAATGTCCCAGATGCTCTTCCCTGGGGTGAACCCATGCTGTTGTGGGGCGATGCACTCCTTGGCTTTTTCTGAGAGACGCTTAGCCATTATCTTTCCCATAATCTTCATATCTGCATTGATTAGAGATATTGGGCGCTAGTTGTTCAGGTCAGTATGGTCCCCTTTTTTGTGGAGCACTATGGTATAAGCTTCTGAGCCTCCTGGGGTCACCCTCCCCTCTTGCAGACTTGAGTTGAAGAGAGATAGTATAGGCTTCTTTATTGCTTCATAGTGTGTGTCAGATATTCTCCTTCTTGACTTCTGAGAAAGAATATTGGAGTCCAATCTTTGAATAAAATTGTGGCTATCAATGATATGAATACCAATGGTGAAAAGACCTTGGTGGATTCTCGGTGAAATCCTATCCATTGGAACAATATGATCTATACCCAAAATCAGCATAACATGGTAAGTACTGAAAACAGGATTGCTCCAACTTTTTGGCCAAATTTGAGGTGTTCAATATCGCACAGATCTGAACCCTCCCAAAGTGAGAAGATTTTACCCATCGATGATTGGGTGCAAATTAACCAATCATTACCACTCAGATCTGAACCCTATTGAAGTGAGAAGATTTTACCTGTCAATGATTTGGCATGAATTAACCAATCATTACCACTCAGATCTGAACCCTCCTGAAGTGAGAAGATTTTACCCACTGGTGATTGGATACAATTTATCAAATCCTTACCACACGGGTCAGTTTTGCCACAAAAGTATTTATCCTAGATCTGATAGGCTGAAAGCCTATATTTCCTAATTTAGATGACTCAGCTTTATATATTTTAGCCTCAAATGCCCATGATCTTGAGATTCAAACTAGTTTAAATAGGAACTACTAGTATTGAGAAAAGGGTCTTTTAGTTTGCCTTAGAAAAAATAAAACTAAAAAGTAAAATCTTAGTTTTATTAAGAGTTTGTTATTTATTTTAAATATTCTATTGTGGAAATCCAGTGGCACATAGCACCAGCGAGCATAGTATCTTGCTGGATTTTGACAATTTAGTACTCACTACAGGGGCACGCCTGTGCACTAAACTGTAGTTATCAACATGGAGGCTGTAAACATGAGCAGCTCTTCTTGTTCTTCTTCAACTGAATCACGATTAGTTGCTCTTGAGAAGAAACTAGACAGCTCTTTCTCCTATCTCAAAAAGATAGAGCAACGGCCGTTCAAATTACCCATAAAGGACAGATACATCCTGGGTGAAGGGAGCATTGCTTCCTTTTTGTACGTTTATGAAGTTGCGATGGATGGCGCCACTGGTAAACATAAAGTTCAGTATATTCTTCCTTGTTTAAGCTGCAAAGCCCAAGAGTTAATCATCCCTCACCTGGATCCTCAGCACACCTGGCCAGATGTTAAGAAGGCCCTCTTGGCTAAATTTGGATCCAAGCAGAGCTTACACAGGGAAAAACAGGCTTTTATGCACCTTACCATATATGAGGGTGAAAACCTCTTTAGTTTTGCTAAGCGGTTCTATCTCATTGCTCAAAGGCTGGCTATGTCTAACCTGCTTACCCTGGATGATGCTATCGCTGCCATATTAACAGGGTTATCTTCACAACCCTCTCTCGACAGGCATATCATATCAGTGAAATGCCACTTCACAACTTTCTGTGATATAAAAGAGGCTTTGTTAGACGTTGCCCATATTCCTTTAGTTGAGCTGCAGCCTATTGAACCGTTGGAGGTGAGGCCACCTGTGCCTATTCTCCCTGCAAAACCTGCTGCTTTGGTGCGACTTAAACTGGACATCCCTCATTCATGCAAAGGGGAGATCCCTACTGTAGTTTCCCCTTCAGCTCAGCCAATAGGTGCGCGCTCTAAGGGTATATCCTCCAGAACTACTGGGGTTGTGAAAATGCTGGTTAAAGCGAAGCTAATTACCCCACCTCTCGTGGCTGTCTCCCCCACTTCAATTGCAACCTTACTCATGGTTGAAAATACCTCTGAGGCCGACTATGAGGGGGGTTATGATGACGTTGGGTACTACTTGTTGGGAGCTCCCGCGGAAGTGGAGGTCCCTGATCACCTAAATGCAGAAGGAGTAGATGAAACCACCATACCTGAGGATACTTACCTCCACTAAGTTATAGATTGTATGGAAACTATTGACACAGCCAGCGACGCTGATCAGCTCCTATCGAGCTTAATTCGCCCTTTACAGTGAGGGCATACCATGCAGTCTATTCTGGAGACTCACCCTGAGACCGCACGCAAATTAACCTCCACTTTTCATCTCAAGGAGGTCTTAGCGCTGTCAGCCAACTTTGGAAGCACACTTACCAAGGTTGAAGTAGTTGTTCACAAAGTCCGGGTGATGGCTATCTTGGATACAGGTTCCCCAGTGAATGTAATCTCATCACGGCTGATAAAAAAGATTACACTGATGCCTGACCTGGATTATGCCAAGGAGTTTGGAACTGCGGGCCCAAACAATACCCGCGCCCTTGGCGCTTACTCCTCTCTTCCCATTCACATTGGAAAGCTTATCCTATTGGCCCTCGCTGTGGCTTTAGATAATAACTCCTATGATATGCTCATAGGTACCCACTTTATGATCGAGTATGAAGGCATCATCAGCATGAAGAAAGGGTTCCTATCTTTGATGAACTACAAAGTTCCGTTAGTATTATCCAACAAAGAACTCATCAAGAATGACTACACCTTCCTGGTTGAATACCCCTTTTCCGCTTTGCCTTTACATTATGTCACCTTTGGGCGCAACAATAAGAATTTGCCCGATTCAGTGGAGGCTAGCAATGGTATCCCATTTTGTGCGGCAGATGAGGTGGTGATTAAGCCGGGTGAACAATGAGTGATTGACACGAAAATCACGCTCCAAATCCCACGCCACTGTTCGTTGCACATCATAAGTGTTGAGGGCCTTAGTCCTTTGGAGCCTCATGTATTACCTGGGCTACTAGACCCCGCCTATCAGCGACCTATTACTCTACTGTTGGGAAACCTCACCGCAAAGGACATGATCATACGGAAACACCAGGAGGTTGGCTGAGGATTTTTAATCCCTGTGGAGGATGTTGAACAGATCCACTCCATCGGCTCAATGGCAGATTTGGGCCTACCAACGGACAACCTGGTGTGCACTTTACCAAAATCCATATCTTGAATGAGTTAACCCCAACTGAGCTAGAGAAAGTTCATAATCTTCTTGATGACTATAGTGACATATTCTCCAAGTCAGCTCACGACTATGGCCATATGAAGGGCTGGTGCCACTCCATGGATGTAGGTGATGCCCATCCCATTTGGTCAAAACCATATCGCAAGTCAAAGGTGGAGGAACAGCATATGAGGACGGAACTCACACAGTTATTGGATGTGGGGTTACTAGTTCCCTCTCAAAGCCCTTGGTCTTCCCCACTGTTGTTAATTAAGAATAAAGATGGAGGTCACCGGGTAGTCATGGACTACTGCAAGCTAAATAACCTCACAAAGAAGGATAGCTATCCTATCCCTCATATCAATGATGCCCTGGCTCAACTATAAAGCTCGAATTTCTTTTCAGCCATGGACTTGGCCAGTGGCTATTGGCAAATGGACCTTTCTCCACAGAACCCAGGAGAAATGCGCTTTGATATGCAGTGAAGGCCTTTTCCAACCCACGCGATTACCCCAAGGGTTGTGCAACGCACCTGCCTCTTTCCAGCGTGCGATGGATCACATCTTGCAAGACTTAAAGCTAACCTGTGTTATCATTTATCTTGACAATGTTACTGTGTTCTCAAAAACCTTCAAAGACCACCTGAATCACTTGAAGGAGGTGTTTGGAAGGCTACGTAAGTCAAATATCAAGTTGAAACCATCAAAGTGCACTTTCTTTCAGCGAAAATTGGATTTCCTTGGCCACACCATTTTGCAAAATGGAATCCAACCACTACAGAACAAGGTCAAAGCCATTGCAAATATGCCTCCCCTAAGAATTTGTGGGATATACAGGTGTTTCTGGGGATAATGGGGTATTACCATCAGTTCATCCCTAAGTTCTCACAACTCAGTGAGCCCCTTGTTCGCTTACTGAAGAAGAATATCCCCTTCCAATGGGGCGCTTGAACAAAAAGCCGCTTTTGAGGCCCTGAAGCATCTACTACAATGACGCCCTATCCTATGGCACCCAGATTACAAAAAGCCTTTTATCCTGTTTACAGATGCCTCGGACTACGCCGTTGGGGCCATCTTAGGCTAATTAGATGAAAATGGTATTGATCATCCGGTATCATATTTCAGTAAGATGCTTTCAAAGCCCAAATGCAACTACAGTGTAACCAAAAAGGAGTGCCTGGCTGTTCTGTTGGCTGTAAAGCACTACCGCCCTTTCCTCTATGGAACCACCTTTACTGTAGTTACTGACCACGCTTCATTGAAGTGGCTACAAAATATGAAGGACCCTACTGGGCGGTTAGCTCGCTGGGCTCTAAAGCTCCAGCCTTATGATATGCAAATTGAACATCGTGCTGGAACTCATCATATGAATGTGGATGGGTTGTCTTGACTGCCAATCCTCCACTTGGATAATATATATATATATATATATATATATATATATATATGTGAGGCAGAAAGGTTGCATGATCTATTAATGACTCCCAAAGAATAGGAGGATGAAGATGATCCAGTTCAGAAGATGTTAGCCCGCCACTCGCGCAACACCAAAGTGGAAAATGGGAAGTTGTATAAGCAGGTGGGGGCGAAGTGGTTGCCTTACCTCCAGCCCCCAGAACGCGTACCTGCCATCCTCAAAGCTCACTCCATTTTAGGCCATGGAGGGGCAAAGAAAACTTATGAATGGCTTAAGGATCGATACTATTGGGATGGAATGATGGATGCTATAGTTGATGTCTTGGAAGCCTGACTTACGTGCAAGAAACAATCCGGTTTCAATGCTAGATACCAGTATCAACCAACTACCCCGCAACAACCTTTTCACACTATTAGTTTGGATGTTGTAGGTACCCTTCCACAGTCTACCAGTGGCAACCGTTTTATCCTAGTAGCCATCGACCACTTCACTAAGTGGGTTGAAGCTGTGGCGCTTCCTGCCCAAACAGCCAAGGCAACTGCCACACTTTCATACACCAACACATTTCGCTCGGCATGGCTGTCCCCAAGTACTACTCTGTGACAATGGCAAGAATTTTATCTCCAGAGTAGTCAAACTCCTGGCTACCTCCATGGGAGCCCAACAACTCTTTTCAGCTCCGTACAATCCATCTACCAATGGGACAGTGGAAAGAGCCAATGGAACCTTAGTTTCCATCCTCTGCAAAATGGCCTCTTCTGATCCACTTCACTGGGATCAATTCTTACCCAGTGCCCTTATGGCCTACCAGATTAGCTATCACCAGATTCTGAAAATGGCCCCTTTCCGAGTTTTATATGGCAGGGAACCAGGCATACCTGCCCTTCTGGCTAAAGATGTCTTCTCTAAAGGAGAGGAGCCTGAGAAAGCCATGCAAAGGTTTGCTAACCAAATTATTCAACTCCAAGCTGAAGCTATGACCAACCTAGCAAAAACAGTGACTAAAGAAGGGCAGGCTGCCAATGAGCTCTGCACCCCCCTTCCTAAATTTCAAGTGGCTGATAAGGTGTTATACTACCATAACTGCATCACCCCAAGAAGTGGTAAGCTTGGTTCGATTTGGGAGGGACCTTTCTCCATCAACTACCAAAGAGGCAATGAATACCCCATCAAATCATTAGCCACGGGAGTTACTATAAACTGGGTACATGGCCGTTTCCTATGATCCTACACTCCTCCCAACATTCTTGAGGGGGGCAATGTTGGATATTCTCCTTCTCAACTTCTGAGAAAGAATGTTGGAGTCTGATCTTTGAATAAAATTGTGGCTATCAATGATATGAATACCAATGGTGAAAAGACCTTGGTGGATTCTCGGTGGAATCCTATCCTTCAGAACAATATAATCTATACCCAAAATCAGCATAATATGGTAAGTACTGAAAATAGGATTGCTCCAACTTTTCAGCCAAATTTGAGGTGTTCAATATCGCACAGATCTGAACCCTCCCAAAGTGAGAAGATTTTACCCATCAATGATTGGGTGCAAATTAACCAATCATTACCACTCAGATCTGAACCCTCCTGAAGTGAGAAGATTTTACCTGTCGATGATTTGGCATGAATTAACCAATCATTACCACTCAGATCTGAACCCCTCTGAAGTGAGAAGATTTTACCCACTGGTGATTGGATACAATTTATCAAATCCTTACCACACGGGTCAGTTTTGCCACAAAAGTATTTACCCTAGATCTGATAGGCCGAAAGCCTATATTTCCTAATTTAGATGACTCAGCTTTATATATTTTAGCCTCAAATGCCCATGATCTCGAAATTCAAGCTAGTTTAAATAGGAACTACTAGTATCGAGAAAAGGGCCTTTCTCTAGTTTGCCTTAGAAAAAATAAAACTAAAAAGTAATGTCTTAGTTTTATTAAGAGTTTGTTATTTATTTTAAATATTCCATTGTGGAAATCCAGCGGCACATAGCACCAGCGAGCATAGTATCTTTCTGGATTTTGACAGTGTGCTTTATAGTACTCATAGGGGATGCCGTCTGGTCCTGGTGACTTGTTGGTAGGTATTCTCTGTAGAACCTGTGCTAGCTCGTCCTCTGTTATGGGGTCAACAAAGTTGGCTAAAAGCTTGGTGTGATTGGGGACCGCATTGATGAAGTAGTTCTTAGCAGCTTCCTCTGTTGGGGCCGCCTTGTACAGTTCTGAGTAGTAGGAGTGGGTGATGGATGCTACCGCTTCTGGGTTGCTAGTGGTTTGGCCTTCACCTGTTTGGAGTTCAGTGAGACTGACGTTTTCGGACCTCGTTTTGTAAGTCTGATAGAAAAACTTGGACGGTCAATCCCCTTGAATAGCCCATCTGGCACCTGCTTGGAGGGCCTCCATGTGCATATGGAGTTGTTTATATTTCTTGACGATTAGTGTCTGTTTCACCCAATCTCTAGCCTATTGTGGTGAGTAGCCGCTGCGTGGTGGGTATCTTTCCAGATGGTTTAATATTCTCTGAGCTTTAGAAAGCTCTGCTATTTCCTTCCTTGTGCGATGGGAGGCTGCATGGGCTGGGGCAGATAGAATTTCCTTTTTTAACATTTGCCACTGCTGCCATAAGGTTTCAGAGTCTGTGCATTTGGATAGTTCTTCTACATGTCTTTTTGTCTTATCTTCTACTTGGACCAGATTCACGTTCTTTGGCAGCATCCTTTTCCAGCGGTGATTCTTGGTCAGTTCTTCCTTTGATTGGATACTTATTTTCACCATTCTGTGGTATGATAGGTGTAGGTCAATTGTTGCAAAATTTTCTGCTTGTAATTCCAATGACACGAGTATGAGTATCCAATACAGTCTAGTGGCGCTGATTAGTTGATTATCTACAATTTTTGGCCGCTTCAGATTTGGAAAACATGATTCTGAGAGTGGTTTGACATCTAGAAGGCCTTTTGTTGTCATTAATTGCTGTAATTGGCTCGATCCTATTGGTGGGTTCATGACATTTGGCCATCTGTCACAAGTTCCATCCAGCCAGCAATTGAAGTCCCCTAGGTAAATCATTTCTTCTGGAAGGTTCAAGTCAATTAGGTTGCTCAGAAACTTTTTCCTTTTGTCCACTTCAACAGGGGCATATACTGAAGCGGCCAGATATGATTGGTTTCCCCATTTGAAGGCCAGAACTAGAACCCTTCCTTCCAAATGAGAGTAGTAGTTGGTGATTGTGATGGCAGCTGATGCTTTAACTACAAATCCACAAAAGCTGGTCCAGAATGTTCGCGAAGGTAGAAAGAGCCTGGACCACTCTTCCTCCTTTCCAGTGGTGCACTTGCACTCCTGCAAGGCAAGAACATCCACCGGTGGGTTTAGCAGGAGCCCCTCGTTTCTTATCCAGGGACTTATTGAATGAGAGTCCTGCTATGTTGAGAGTCCCAATCATTAGCGAGCCCAGCACACCTGCTATGACTGCATAGGGCTAATTGGCCTTGTGCAGCTGAGGTGGCTTACTTGTATTTGGACCTAGTCATAGGACCCTCATAAATGGTTTGGGCTGGTGGTGTACTTGATTGCCATTCTGGTGGTCCAGAGTTCCGATTTGGGTTTTCCATGCAGTAAGCACTATTGTCCTCCATCCTGTTGAGGGCTGAGAAACTGTTGGCTTGTGAAACGGGTTTGTTGACTGGTACTTGAATGGGTTGGGCCCCATTGTGTACAGGTAGGAAGTGTGCATTGTCCATTTCTGATTGAAATGCCCACTGCTCATTATCTTACGGCTGCTGGGCTGCCTTAGGGGCGGTCATACTAGAGAGGTGCTCATGTTGTTGCTCAATGTTGCGCTTGGCTGCTTCCTCCAGAGCTGCTGCTTCCTTCTCCTCCTTCTGCTTGGCCTTCTCCGCCGCCTTTCTGGCCATCTTCGCTTCTTTACGTTGCCCTGGGGAGACTAGTTGGACCACCTCATAGTTAGTCTGTGATCCCCAGAGGCGGGCTGTTAATGCATCCCCCTGGTCTATTTCTTTTGGACTTTCTTCACGTTCAATAAACTTTCTTCCCTCCCATGTATCTGGACAGGCATTGTTTTTATGCCCTACTTTGTTGCAGCTCGTGAATATGGGTGGGCTCTTTTCTGGGCGGACTGAGAAAAGGAGAGACTGATTCCCCTTTGGGTCTAAGATGTACGCTTTGAGTGGGATTGTGTTGATGTCACCCTCAGCGTCCATGCCTGGGCGTATCATTGCTACAGCCTTGTCTGTAGCCAGGTAGGGCAAGAGGCGGTTTCTCTCCAATCAAAGTAGAATAGTTCTCCATATGCGCTCAGCCCGCTTGTTAGCGCTGCCTCAAGATAGTCCCGCTTTTCAGTGGTTGGGAGTCCTTCTAGTACCACAAACAAGTTTTAATCATCCCAGAAACGGGTGCGTGTGATTGGGATATTGGCTGTAATTTGTTCAGGCTCCTTGCCTACTCTCAGCTTAGTGTAGGTGACTACAAATGGGGCAGCTATGGCTGCATCCGCGGCCTCAGCAGTAGCAAAACCAAGGTCTAAGGTTCCCATAGTGAGTTTTTCAGTCAAGCTTACAGCTTCTGGGAAGCGTCCTGGGATATCCTGACAAACTGCCTCATATCATAGAGGTTCTTCAACGCCAAAGTTAATGCGCACATCAAGTCACGTGAGGACTTGGGAAATGCGTAGCTGATGTTGCCAGTTCAAAAAATCTTGGACCATCTTGAGATAGTCACTGTTTGGGACATATGGTCCCTTTTTAGCACTACGGTTAAAGTTGAGCAGCTGGGCCTTCTGGCCCATGCTGTTCCCCTTCATCGCTGCTGCATAGGTGTGTGAGTTCAGTAGATTCAGTCGCTTTGTCATCCCTGGATTGGTCGGCACAATTAAGACAAGTTGTGATTGGTTGAATCAATTTAATCACCTGTAAACAAAAGTGATGCTTACAGGAAATAAAAAGCCATCACCAATAGATTTAGATGTTCCAAATCCATTAAAATCGAGCTGCAATCAGACCTATAATACCTTTCCAGGGTGTGCTCCACCAGTTCCATTGTACAGCTTAGTGCCATAAATCAAAGCCACAACCAGCCATATAAGTATTTGAATAATTATAGATAGAACTTAATTTAAATGAGAGTTGGAGTGCTCTGACTCACTTACACAAATCAGAAGTTATTGCTAAACTCACATAGTGTCAATCCATAGGAGACTTCTAAAGCTTGAATTAGTTAATCATAATACATACCTTTTTATTATCCAGATAGGTTCTTAGACAGCACCCCTGACAGGTTCTGGTGTCAGTACATTTTTTACTTTTCCTACCCATTGAGATATTTAAATTTCAGATTTTTGACTTCAAATAGTATGTAGTTACTTATTGTCAGCCATGATCCCCAGCCTTTACAATGACTGGACCATAGTGCCGCTTATCATTATGCTGCTACCCTCAACCCTTAAATGAGGGTAATATTAATGATGAACAACATTACTTGTCCAAAGAATTTGCTGCCATAGATAACCACAATTTTAAATTGCCATTGAAATAATTTTACCAACTAGCAATGATTTCCAAAAACGTTATACAAAGTCTACACCTCTCATTGCAGAAGATTCTTCCATTATAGCTTTTAACTTTAGAGGATACCATTCCTGAATTCTCAGTTGTGCCAGCCACCATCATTTAGATATCTTGGGAGTACTGGTCCTAGATGGAGTTAATAGCCAACCTCAAGTTCTTTGAACTCAATAAATTTAATTACTTTGGTCGGAAAACTTTTCTTTCTGCTTGACATCTATTTTGAGCAATTTTGAAAAAAAACAAGTCAATTTTACAACGTCACCTCGTCATACCAATTTTCCATTTCATGTCCTCTGATCCACCACCCGCTGCCCCAGTATGGGGAAGCGGCGCTCCACCCAAAAGTGGTTACCTCCCAGCAGTCAAATGCATGCAGACTGGCTCATCCAGCCTGCCAAATGCAACTGGCTGATTTGTCCCTCCAAAGGGACTTAGTACTTTACCTGGCGCGAGTCTACCCAACCCACCCCCTAGCCCTACCCTGATCCAATATTCGCTTTTGTCTCCATGTCAAGTATGAAAATCTTTTCCTGTATGTTGATAAAGTGATAATTGAGCTGGTAATGGCCACCTTTGCAACAGCAGGGTTTATTAACTTCCGCCTTTACAAAGGCTATTTTAATATTGGATTCCCCACTGAAGAGGATGCAACTGCTGAAGCACTTTTCCCTAATTTATTAAAACACATTCATTACCACCACCCGTACACGCCTCTCCAATGATACCATACTTGTGGTGACCTTTGCAAAACTTCCCTCACACCTTCCCCCTCAAACACTCTATGAAGAATTAATGTCAGGGCTATCTACTTATGACACAGATCCCATCCTCCAGTTCCTTGTCCTGAGCGGTGCTGAGCGCCTAGCAGCACCTCAGGCAATGGCCACCATTACCCCCACCAGCCAACCATAGCCCAGCACATCCCACCTCATGCCTATATCCCATCTGCACTAGACCACTTCTTGTGGGCTCACATCGACAATAGCCACACAGTTTTCCCCCTCTGCCATGAATTGAACCATTCCAAAAAGGCATGTTGATACAGTTTAAACAATGTGAAAACTGCCAAACCCACCCATGTGGCCACACCAACAGCATTCAAGTGAGGATTTTGGCTGCCCCCACCCCTCCAACTGAGCGCTCAAAAATCAGCAAAAACTTTCAAAAAAACCCAAGCCAGCCAATTTTCTCAAAATCCAACCAAGCAGGAGCAGGTTTGGATCCAAATTCAATCCAAACAATTTCCCAGCCCAGAACCTACCCAACCACAGCCACATCTATCCGAATCAATCCCAATCAACCAAAATACCTGGAACTTATTGGATGAAGTGACCAAATCTGGTGAAATTGTCCCACCTCCAGACTTTCCAATCAATTTAGAACCTTATCTGCCTTCAGACTTTGATGCCCCATTCCAACCCAAAAAATATGTCCCCAAACCCACCGCTACCCCTTTCCTGAGGGACCATCAGCTTGCTGAGGCCACGGTGGCCTCACCCAAAAGTTGCCATCTCCATGATGCCATGGTACTCTTTGTCACTGAATTTAAGGATGGGCTGCACATCACCCAATCTTCTCCTGATTTCCCTGACGTTACAAAAGAGGAGATCATATGCTTAACTGAAACTGCTTTCACCTCTGTCAAGCATGTTGCTGATCTTGCAGATTTTTCCCCCACCATGCATATCATCGGAGCCAATATTACAAAATTCGCTAAGCTTCCTGACGCATGCATACAAGCTGAACACCATGTTGCCAAACTCCTGGAGGCTATGCTCCAGGCCCAAATTGTCAATGACGATTTCAACAATTATCTTTAACACCTTGAACCTCATCCTGAAGATGCCCAAACCCCCTTGCTCTTAGAATTGATCCGCCTCTTCATTGTTGAAATTGAGATTTGTAATTTGAATAATCCCCCTTTCCCTTCACCATGGTGGGATAAGCTTTTCACTGCTGTTCCACCTGGTAGGTTATTTTATCATTTTTGTATGTATCGCCGCTTGTTTAAGGCTTTTGGTTAATGTTTTTGGTTCTCTTATTTAGTGTTTCTGTTTAAGTAATGTCCATCCCCTGGTCAGCTCACCTCGAGTATATTTTAAATTTCAATTACTTTGGTTGACTCTAACAAGGGTATCCTGGTTGTAATTTGAGTTCTAACTCATCTAGATTGGCAGGCCAGTTTTAAACTATCAGCTGGTTCCATGACAGTTTATTTGCTTTGCAAATATCTTTTTTAATATAATTGAGATCATATAACGTTAATGTGTAACGCACTGATCGTTTTGTTGTGATTTTGATATGACCATATTTTTCCTTCTGATCATATTATAGTATATTTGCTTATCTGCTAGGGGACGAGGGCCGCTAGTGGATGTGGTATTTATCATTCCATAATGTAACTATTGCTTGGCGAATTATCCAGTTAAACATTGAGTAATCCACCAGGTTTTGATCTGCAATATTGCTAATGTTTCTTCAGGGTTAATCCCCAACAATAAAAAGTAATCAGGTTACCAATTTTTAGTATTAATAATATAAATAACTTGTAAATTTGATTGGCGTTTGTTGCCAATCAACTAAATGTATATTGATTAGTTGCTGGGCGTTGACAACGCTTATGTTGTCAGCAATAGGATGTTGAACCCTTTCTTTTACCACTTGAAGTCACTTTTGAGAGATTTTAAATTTAAAGTTTTATTTATCCACAGCTGTCTGCCCAAACCTATTCTTTGATGTCCTTGGCTCCACCGCCTGCCACCCCAGTGTGGGGCAGCAGTGCACCCCCACCTAGCATTTTCTGCCCCACGGGCAAGCGCGTTTGGACAGGCTCAAACAGCCCGCCCACTGCTTCCAACCGTTTTGTCCCCCCACGGGACTTAGCACTCCACCTGGCGCGCATCCACCCTTCTCGCCCCCATCCTCTCGCCCTCCCTCGCTCTGCCATTCGCTATTGCCTTAGAGTGGACTATGGGCATTTGTTCCCATATGCCAATAAGGCAATTATTGACCTAGCCACTGAGGCCTTTGCGCCAGCTGGCTTTATAGACTTCTGCCCTTTTAAGGGCTACTTTGAAGTTGGGTTCCAATCTGAGGAGGATGCTGAAGCGGCAGCACAAACTCCTCTAATTTATAAAAAAACCCCATTCCCACAACCCGTACTCACCTCCCTTCAGACACCACGCTGGTGGTATCCTTTGCAAATCTCCCATCCCACCTTCCACCCCAGGTTTTGTATGACCAGTTGGTCGCGGGGCTCATGGCTTATGGCACTCAGCCCAACCTCATCTTTGCCATTCCATCTGGTGCGGAGTGCCTTGCTGCTCCTCGGGCAACAGCCACCATCATACCACACTACCCTACCATAGCCCAACAAATCCCACCCCGCGCTAGTGTGGCTGCAGCGCCTGATCATTTCTTTTGGGCTCGAGTTGATAATGGTAGGCAGATTTGTTCCCTCTGCTTTGGCCTCAACCATGAAAAAAGAGCGTGCCCTCAGGCCAAGTCCGCTGCTGCAGCTTCTGAGCCCCCTCTGGAGGTTCAGTATGGGGCGCTTTGCTGCCCCTCCCACCCTCCAATCTCGTTCAGTGGGCCCACATGGAAAATCAGCCCCCCCAAAACCTCCAGCCTCACTCGCCCACCTAAATCTACCCCATCCAATCAGAGCAATGCTTGGACCACCATTGGCACCCAAGCAGCTGCCCATTCGCCCAATCCCACCCACCCAAATTTGAACGCCACTATTCCAGTAAACCAAAATCCATGGGATCTATTGGCTGAAACTGACGAATCAGGTAATGTCCTCATTAGTAAGCATACAGGTCAACCTCTCTGCCAAGGCGATTATAATCACGAGGAATTTTTCCTTCCTGACTTTGATGAAACCCCTACCCCTCGCCATTTCATTCCTCTTCCCAATACAGCCCCCTTCCAAAGTGATCACCAGCTCGCCTTGGCTGCAGTGGCCTCTCCTCACTGCCCAAAACTACGCACCGTGGTGGCCCAGTCAGTGGCTCAGCTCCAGCATGGCCTGCCCACCCTCTTCTTTCCCCCCGACTTCCCTGAATCTCCCTGCAGTGACATCTCAAAACTATTCGATGATGCTGAAATTGCTGTTATGAATGTTGCAACAATTGCTTCATTCAACCCCTCAGCCAAAATCACCCACCACAGTATCTCCCTTTTCACCCAACTTCCTGAAGCTCACAAAGAAGCTGAAGTTCTCCTCGCAGCTTTTGTTGAAACACTTTCCCGTCATTATCTTGATGCAGAAGAGGAAAACTCCTACTACGCTGACCTCAACCCCCACTATGCGGATACCCCAACACCCTGGCTCTCTGCTCTGATCCGGTACTGTAACCAACATGCCATGATTGAGGTGGGTCTTTCTGAAAACCAACCCCCCAACCCCTCCTCACCCTCTGCCATGGTGGGTTAGCAGTTTCTGCTTCCCACCTGGTTAGTAGTTTTGTTTTGTCATTTTGAGTGTTGTGTTCAGTACTGTCCATCCCCTGGTTGGCGTACCTTGAACAAATCGAATTGAATAAATCAAAAGGAGGTTGAACCCTTTATGCAATGCAATCTGTTGATAATGGATAAAAGGTCCCATTACCTAACCAGGTTGCTAGCTTGATGGGGTTAATCCGCTGGGGTTGAATGAGGAAGTTGGGAGACGCTACCTCCAAATCCAACCCTAGCAAATTGGTATCTAAATTGACAGTAGATACCAACTAGGTATATGTATGGGCGAGTGCCTCATTTGTTATTTAGTGACTTAAAAAAGGCTAATTTAGCATTGATGGATGCCATTCTTAATTGGGGCGCCAACAGAAGAGTTGGGCGCTGAATCCCCTATATATTCCCTTGTTTATTTCAATAGAGCAGATCTTTTTAGTATTAGATATATCTTATGATTATACAATTAGTGTACTTTTATTACTCTTGAGGTTACAGTTGAGGGATCAGATATCCTTTGACTAAATATTGCTGTCAAGTTTTCTGAAGCTCTTGCATCCAAAGAAGTATGGATAGATGTTTACCAATAATATTACTGAAAAATAATTGCTAGAAAAGTCCTAAGAGAGGACCTATAAGCCAGAATTAGTGGTCAAGTCTCAGAAGTAGAAGTAACATTAAGAAACTCTGAGCCTATTGCCATTAGGTTAAGTTCTGCTGTAATATAGAAGTTACCAACTCCAGAGGAGGAGTTGAAGGGTTAGGGATCACTTGTTTTTAGAGAGTTAATAGTACTTTTACCAGTGTATTAAAGGAAGATTGTTAGTACCTGTTTCAAGAGAAACCTGAGCAGGAGAAATATTTGGTTGTGAAAATCTCAGCTGGATGCTAGGCCTCAGACTATTATGAATCACCCATATATTTTTATCAAATTAAACTTTTAACAACTATTGATTGCACATAACATAAACCTGTGCAGTAAACCGGGGAGATAAAGCAAGCCACATAGCTGAAAGTTAACATTTGGTACTAATTACAGGGGTAATTGCGTACATAGCCCTCAGATTTCTACATTTCTATATAAGAATACAGATGAGTTGGAAATATGAACATGTATGATATTATAAAACAAGTATTTATAGAATTAAATCTCTGATCTGGTGCTTTACACTTAGATAAAGATATTAATGCTTTGATAATTGTGTCCAGAATACTGACTAAAGATTACATAGCTTGAACATCGATGAATCCCCCCCTCAGGTTGGGACCATCTAGTACTAAAAAAAGATTACATAGCTTGACTGACAGATATAAGTTGTTAAGATTTATTGCTTAAAAATCACTTCTAGAGTCTAAAAACTAAATGTACTTAGAAATAGCTACATGTAACTAAATAGATATATCTATATAAAAGCTTTTATCTACAAGAGATTTTATGTATTAAGCTTCATTCATAATAACAAGAAACAGAACTATTGCCAACGTTTTTAATGGTGCGACAAGTTATCCACATCTTATACTTTGGCATTAAATTCAATGCTACTTTAAATTTCATAATTAACTTCTTTGGGCTTACTAAAAGTGGTAATATTGCTCTTAGCAAAGATCCCCATCTATAGTATAAATTTTGCGTTCACCCCTTCCTTCTCCCAGCAATTTTTCTTCATTAAATTAAATAAATGAAGTTTGTAATTCTTGAGGATCAGCCCCTATGCCTATACAAGAGAAGTTTCATTAAAAACAAGGAACGGGACTTAGGAGGCTGGTGTATACCTCATCAACTTAGTGACCTAGCCCATGTAGTGGATGAGTAACGAGTTCACAGCCTATTTCTTAGGAGTTTCCCACATATAGTCCATAATAACAAGGAATTGCTTAAGATGATTAGGGAATTGTGCAAGGATGTGATGGAATCCTAGGGCAGCGTCAGCTCATGTTGCCTCTCCAGAAAACATCATATTCACCAAAATGTGGTTCTAGATTTCATAATATGAATAAACAAAATTTGGATGGAGACTAGTAAATTGGGTCACATTTGTTTTTGGTACAAAAACCCAAGTATTTTGACTCATCTGATGGTGTACTGAGCCCACCCCAATAGACTTGAGAATTCCAAACCCATTTAAATTGAACTGGAATTGATCTAAAATCCTTGCATGGGGGTGTGCCCTTCAGTTTTGCCGGACAGATTACTGGCTTTCATCAAGTTGTGTCTTATCAGAAAAAAGCTGTAAAATTTATAATAAAAATATGAACAAATGTTGGAGTGATCCTGAATTTTCTTACTAATATCAAACCTTTTATCATAAATACATATTTTGACAATTCATTGGGATCTTTCTATAATTAGAAAAGTTTGGTCAAGTTACAATCCATTTTGTTCCTCAATTAGGTCATAAATAACGGCCCAACAAATTCAGCTGGACCATATTTATATTTTCCTCATTCTACATTATACCTTTTAGAACCTTAAAATCTTCAAACTTAAGTTTTCCGCACCTAATATTGTCTTATATGTTCCCTGGCCTTTGAAAAGACTGATCCTTGTTGCTCTTGTTACTACGCTGTTACTTTCAGTTCTCAAAGGAAGATACCATCATGGGTACAACTTTACTTATTCCTAATCCTTGCTACCATAGAGCAACACAATCTCACCTTGCTGTGTGAAGTATTTTCATCTCCTATTGTCAAAGTCTAAGACATTCTACTAGGTTTCACCTACTTCTGCAGAATACTTCAATGTTAAATCCCTGAATATGGGGACTATCACTCTAAATCTTCAGTTGTGCGCACCAGCACCATTTGGCTCCTTCTGGGAGTACATGTTACAATTTTAGTTAGTAACAAACTTCAATCTATTATTATTCTCAATATGTATAAACTACTTTAGTCAGCTTTACAATGGTAATCTGGTTGTCTTTTTGGTTGTCAAATCATATAGATTGGAAGGCCAGAGTTAGTTTTAGCAGCTGGTTCCATAACAACATTGAAGTTGCATAAATTTTTTATTTCACATGTAGAACCATAGGGAGTATCTCTTAGGGTGAGCTTAATTCCTTACAGCTAAAGTATATATTTTTGATATTATATTTATATGTGCCAAAAGCACGCTGTCATATTCCAAGCCCTAAATTGTTCAAGATCACAAATCTAACTGAAATAACAAACTTACATCACTCAATGGGAGCAACAAAGCTCTCAAAATTATGTTTATCACTATTTAGTTTGTTTTTCATCTTCTCCTAAAAAACCCTTTCTGTCAATTTATAATATTTCATGTCCTTAAATCTGCATCTAAATTTTGAAAAGTTTTAATCTTTAACCTGGATTAATATTTTTTTTCAAACTCTGATTTTTGACCAAGTATTTCACCCAAGGGCGGTGTGACAACCAGGGTTAATACTGGGGGAGCTTAAGTTTCTTTGATAATTTAACTCAAAGTTCCCATAGAACTACCAAAAAACCCAAGCATCAATAAGTGATATGGCTCCAAAACCCTCTTGTTAGGATTTGGGGAGCTCAAGTTGGCTCTGGTTGAACACTGGTGGGTTTGATCAGCCACCAGAGTAACCAAGCAGCTGCTCCCAATCTGGACCTAAAGCCCTATGGTTGATGAAGGGATCGCCATCTTTGCGGCTTCACTGAAAAATCCTGGATGGGCGCCGTGATGCTAAGATGCTTGAGATGGCCAAATTAAATGGTGGGAGGGGATTTGTTTTTGTATAAACTAAAATAAAGCTAGGAGAACAAAATAGGCCAATGCCCTTAATTTTGAGGGTACTAGCCTTTATATAGGAATAGGGGGGTTTATGCTTTGCGGTGCTGTTATTGGGTTCTGCAGCTCTTGGGTCAGCATTTTCTCTGGCTGCAGATTTTCAGGGTTTTCTTGGGAGAAGAGAAGCAATTCGTGAACATTCATGAGAACTGAGGTAGTGAGAGAGCTAAATTAAAAGGCGGTGTGAGAATTGAGGTTGGGGAAGGTGATGGGGCACACCATGATTGTTTTCCCCCAATTTTAGCTTTTTTATAATTCTAGAAAATATTCTATTTTGAGGCGAACTTCATACTCAGAGATTCAGCGCTCAATTAAAAGTGAATTTATAAAAGCATCAGAAAGTACTATCAGGGAAATAGTGGGAGGGAAGGTAAAATTTGGGTCAGAATTTTAAAAATTTCTCAGCAAAATTATATTTTTTCATCTGGTATGTCATAAACTTGTTGAGTTTTTTTAAAATTCAGATCTTGGGAAATTGGGTGGTAGTATTGGGGGACTTATCTGTGGCACTTCTAACGTTTTGGAAAAATTGAGGAATATTTCTACACAAGAGCTTAACCTTGTCAACTTATCAATTACTAGGCAGTGGGTTAATTATCTGTGCGCAAATCTAGGATATTTTTATAATAAAATTGGCTTTTTCTACCTGAAAAGGGGTAGTATACACCATCTGGTTTCTTGCCTTTTGTGCAAAGCCATACACCTCTATTTAATGAGTTATCAACTATCTTAGTGGAGTCATGTTGGCCTTTATGTGCGCCATGATGCCCACAAATGCCTTTAAAATTTGAAAACTAAATAACGTCAAAACATAATACTTTTATATTAAAAAAATTGTAGAAAGCAAAGAGCAAAATATGCCAGTACCCTCAAAATTTAGAACGCTGGCTTAAAAAAAGAGGAATGGCTTATGGTTTAAGCTGCGATGTTCTTTAGGTATTGTACCTCTTGGTTATCTTCTTCTGTTGCAGGATATTATCCAGTTTGTGCATTGAAAAGAGTGGAATCACGAAATTATGGGAATTTTGTTGGGAGGAATGGTAAGGCACTCCATGTCTGGCTGCTCCCTAACTTTGCCATTTTAAACTTTCTATTCATTTTTTAAAAAAATGTGATCCATCTAAGAGCTCCACACATAATTAATATTGGAAAATTGCAAATCAAGAAAAGATATTGGGGAAATAAAAAGAGGGTCATAATTTATAGTTTCTAGAATTACTAAAATCACAGAAAAATTGAGTGGTATACCATAAATAAAATAAAAAATGGAGCAAAGTTAGAGGATATAATTTTTTTTAAAATTGGCCACAGTAGAGAGGGAATTTACCTGGAATAAATCTTGCCATTTTGGTGGGCTAGTTGAGGGATTTCTCTATACAAAATACTATCGCTCTCAACATATAATCAGCCAGGATGTGTGGGGGTAGGAGAAAACTTCTAAAAAATGGGAAGAAGGCATTGTAAATCCTTACAACCAGGAAAAGTATGGATTATCACAATATACTATGAGATTTTAATCTACATCTCTTTTTAGGACAGATGGCAAATTTATTAGCTGATTTCTAAGCTGTTTTTAAATTGGAAATCATTATAATTAAAAATTATATCAAAATCCCATAAAACTTTGGTTTCTTTTCTTAATCTTTTATTATTGAAATATCTAAATTAATAAGTAAAAAGAATAAAAACTTTATTAATGAGGCAAAAATATAATCTGGAATATGTGAATTAATATTTTCTCTTGCTCATATGGTAGATTTCTAATAAGCAACTTTGTTAATCACTCTTAATGCAATATGTCCTAAATCAATAGACTATAATTTCTAATTTTTTTATAGGAACCTTATGATCTTTAGCATTCACCAAAGCCAAGTCACCAAGATATTTCCTGATTCTTATATATTGTGCCTATACACATATTTTTATTAAATCATAGCTTGTTTAAGGTCTTCATAGTGAGAAATTTATCAGTTCTAACGTTACAAGTTACCAGCTGCAAGAAAAACCATCCCTGCTCTTTCACAATTATATATACTCTTTTTTAGCACTAGTGGTGCTCAACCCAAAAGGGTGAGCTGGCACACATTTTTATTTGCAAATGGGACAAAAAAAGGGATTATTAGAAATAAGAAAAATTTCTAATATGGAAACTCAGCTAACCTCTTAGGAAGCCATATCAGAAGGTGAGGAAGTTTTGGGGAAACTTTTGTCCAGCGCCCACTTTAGCTGGTGGACCATGACAGACAGCATCAGGGTGGGAGCATCAGCAATATGGGTCATAAGAAGGTATAGTTGTGGGTTTTCTTCAGTTATGAGACCAGGGTATCCATCAATTCAACATATTAAGCAAGTTGATGCTCAGCAAAAGTGATGAGAGCTGGCATAAAAGTGAAAGATTTGATGCGTCAGCAGGTTTAGGATAATTGGGGTAAAAATAGAAGTTTTTGTTGCACCAATGCAAGTGCAGCTAACACTAAAAACGAGCTCCTCAATTTCATATTTTTCATCTTCCTCAAAATCATGGGGAAAATTGGGGATAGGAATACCCTCAACAAAGGGCTCCATCTCCCCATGAAGTTGCTGGTGAAGTAGGATGTTGGCAGGGGCAGCTGCAACCTCAAATGTCATTTTGTTGATTTTATAATTTGGAGAACTGTTTTAAAGGCAAAAATAGCTGGGATGCGAATTGGGAGGGTCAACTAAGAACCCCTCTAAAGCAAAATCCAGTTTTACATGGTATGGCCATTCATCCTCATCAATCCATTTGAGAGCCTCAAATGGATCAGATTCAGCTAGCACTGGGCCAGCGACTGAAATTGGGGCAGAGGCAGGAGCTGATTGGCCATATGCTGTCAACCGCAGCAGCTCAGCTGAATCTGATTCAGCCATTGACTCAGGATTCCATAATTGGTCAAATTTTGATTGAAATTTCTTAAAAATTAAATTTTGATTAGCTACCACTTTTGAATCAGTGCTGAATTGCCATGAGATTGGGGGTAGGAGGATTGAGCCCCAGTCAAAAATTGAGGCGAAATGGCTGTAGACCCAACGCCCAAGGGATGAGTGGCAGAAGCAGTAGAGCAGAAATCTTAGGGCACTTGCACATTGAGTGAGTCAAGCTTGAAGCACAAGGGGCAAATGGAATGTCCATTTTTGATGTGTGCCAAGAATGGGCGATCAGGGGCAGATCTGATCACAGTGTGGGGGACCACAAGATGGGTATCATGATGAAAAGGCAGATTGGTGCAAAGGCATGAGGCCCTGCCAGACGATCCGCCCCATTTAAAACCATCAACTGCAAAATTAGGTCTGCGCCATAACTGGATAAACCCTCCATGAGCTTGTGGTGGAGGCGTTCAGGGGAGAGAGAGATGGGAGGGCAACCCAGCAACATGGACCACTAAAGTGGCCTCATCTGGGAGCCAGGTTCAAATGGTAGAAATGTGAATTTTTAAAAATTATTAGCAGCTTGGCTGCTGCCACTGTATTTGCTTCTTAATGGAAGCCAAGATCAAAGTACCCCTTAAAGGGGAAAAAGTAAAAAAAGCCAACATGTTTTAAAACTGCCATAGCCATCTTGAGGATGATGGCTGCACTCATGTTTGGGAAGAGATTCCAATATTTAACCCAGAGGCTGAAACGCAAATTGCTCCATAGGAGCACCAAAGGGCTCTGGAGCACCGCCTGGGAGCTTGCAAGGTGGTGGGCTAAGTTACGAGGGGGGACATAACACCCATTAGAATTGGGAGAGCTAGAAGAGCCAGCCTGGGCATGCTTTGGCAAAGGCTGAAAGATTCCAGATGGTGGTGCACCACCCCAAGCTGGGGCAGCTGGCGTCAATTACAATGACATCAGTAAGTTTTATCTTGATTGAGTGTTCATTTTATGTATTTTTTTATAAAAATCCGAATTTGGCTTTGATTTAGTTATTGAAGTGAAAGAAAAATTGTTCACAATCAAACATACTCCTTTTATGAATATTTGCGGTTTACAGAAACTCAAAAGAGCACTTTTTTTGGAGCTCAGTAGAACCTCACTTTAAATTATTCAATTTTGAACCCAACAATTGTTTAATTCAATACCCTATTAGATCAAAGTTTCTCTATCAGATGGTAGAAAGTCAGCTTTGATTGCCTACGGAGCTTTCACTCAGCCATTCACAAAATATTTCTCAACCACCCAGGTTTAGGCTTCCTTTAAAAGGTTTCTCATCTTTGTTTTCTAACGATTTTTCCCCTGCTACAGAATATTTTAAAAATAAAATATCCCTTTTCAAATTATGGCTTTGCTTTGGCTTTGTTTAGTCCATCTCTTTGGCTGTCGTGGCAGGCAACATGCCCATTACATGCTTTATTTTTCATCAAACAATTCTGGAATTGCCATTATTAGAAAGAATGGAGCATACTGTTGCAATTCCAATATGACTAGATGATAAGCCTTAAATAGCTATGGTGGATTAGGAGAATCTGCTGACCATGTTATTAGTTATGATTAATCAAGTGCCTCGAGATGAGGTGATATTGGATTATAATGATTTGTTATTGGATTGTTTTAAATAAGGTAATAAAGTAATGTCAACATTTGATGAATACAAATTAGATCTACTAGAATTAGGGCGATAGAGAGATGAAGAATAACAAGCTCAAATTAAGGAGAATCAGCGAAATAGAATAGCCTAAGCTATGAGAGAGGTATTGTCCAAAGTCGCTGGTATATAAGCAAGATGGGCGATTGAAAGGGGGAGTTAGTTAGTAGTAATGAGAGTGGAACAGCTAAGAGTCGCCGTGTTTAGGAAAAATAAATAAAAGTGTTGTTGGGGCGATTGCTCCTATTTTCTTATTTTCAGTCTGTTTGAAGGACCAACAATCCTCACATTGTCTGCCTGTTGCCCAGTGGGTTTGACCTGTGTGTCCCTTACAGAGGATCTCAATGATACTGCCCAAAATTATAACAGTGGTGATCACTACAGGAGTTCACTTGATCAACCACTAAAATCTCAAAATCTCCAATTGTCGCTATGTTGCAGAAAAAGCCTATGTTGCTGAAGAATCTTCATGAAGCACTGCACCAGCTGATTATGAGGAACTCAAACTCAATTTAGAGGCTTTTCTCAAAAAACAAGATGATCTGCTTCAAGAACGGAACGCCATTATGCACCATCTTGAAAGCATGTTTAATCAAATGCAAATTCTTGGACAACAAAACAAGGAACTCACCAATTGTTTGGACGACACCACCAAATGACTGTGACATGCTGAGCAAAAATCAACCAGTACCTCTCAGACCTCTCATTTGAAAGAGTAAGGACAACAAGGGGGGTACAATATGAGGAGGAATATGACGCTGGTCGGAGCTACTACACCCAGGATGGTTCTCTGGATAAGAGTATGAGTCAGAGCGCCAATTCCCTCAAATGATGGAAGTGTTACCCATGGCAGAAGGCCATGCTACCTCTGAAGCAGTGGACATTCCAACTTCTGCTGGACCAGTTCTCATTGAAAAACTGCTTTTGGGTCTCGACCCACTCCTCAGTATGCCACAAAAAGTCATGAACAGAATGAGGAGGTCAATATTGAGAAGTTGCCTCCATTTGATCAAAATGGAAATATCCATGGCTTCTTCAAACAGTTTAAATTTGCAGCAGAAGGCGCATCTGACCAACAGAAAGCAAAACTATTGATATCTGCCTTGGACGTTGGGAGTACCAATCAAGTCAACTGCTATCTTCTGAGAAGCTCTGTTACCTACCAGGATGTGAAAATACCATGCTTTGACTGTTTGGAGGCACCTCAAAGATGTCGCAGCAAAAGGCGGAATTCTTGATGATAGGATTCTGCCATAACGAGACTTTTGGGGTTTGCTGATCGATTTATGATGGAAGCTTGCGTGTTGATTGGGACAGGATACTTAGTAGAAGCTGACATGTGCATTGCAATGACCTCCGCGGTAAAGCCGTACTGAGAGCTTCACAATATTTCGCCAATTCTGGATGATGACGTTCTCCTGCTCAAATTTTGTACAGTTTTTGTGTCACATATCCCCTAAATTCCTTCTACCAAATATAAAGCAGAAAACAACCGCCCCTGATGTACCCTCTTATTCAGGAGAATACACTTATCCCACCCATGTCCCACCAAGCAACCCTTGACCTTACTATAATTCTGCACCTCAACCTCAGCAAAATTATTCCCAATAGTTTGATTACCGCCCTGGCCGCTTACAAAAAATGCCAGCAACCTAACTACTGACCAGGCTTAGATATGCCAAATGTTAGCAATCATCTTACCAACCTGAACCTGGTTACGCCAAATGACCCCAAACTTTCCAATCTGGACCTTCCTTCAAAAACCATGGACGTGGCTCTTATGGGGTTAGTTGCTATAAATGTGGTCACCCTGGCCACTTGGAATGAATCTGCCCTAACCGACATGTGCACTACTTGCAACAAGATCAATAATAACAGGGAAAAGATGGAGCATTTTAGAGATGTGACTCTCTACCTCCTCTATTCCAACCCCAAACTTCCCTGAATCAATAGTAATATTCTGTGGAAGTTCCTCAGTACAATGACGGAATTTTATATCAGCAGCCAGTTGGAGGAGTAATATAGTAACATGAGCTCAATCCAATTCCATGGAGGATAAATAATCCTCAAAGCAACCAAAGCCGTACACCTGCTAAATGTTTGATCAAGCTTCCTCAGACAAGATTAATCTTCTAAGGATGCGCCAACTCTGAAAGGAGTAAACATTGCCCTTCCAGTAGATGCTATTGTTAAATAATACCCCAAAGTCAGTGGGGGATAATGAGTTTTCTGGGAAAAAGAATTTTCGTAAATGTCCACATATTAAACATTCAATATTATTCTTATTCTGAGCGTACATACTGTGAAACTTTTGTAGTAAGAAATAGATTTCGCGTTATAATAGATATAGACGCCCAAGTCAAAATAGTCTCCACTAAGTTGATAGCAAAGTTAATGTTAAAGCCTGATGTGGACCATAGAATGGTGTATGGGACCTTTGGAGCTGAAAGCACCATCTCTGAGGGAGCGTACAATGCGCTACTGTTGCAGTTTGGGTCCATTGTCATTGTAGCTCCAGCAACTATGCTACCAAACTAAAATTACAATTTGCTAATTGGAACTGCTTTCCTACGATATTTTGGGGATGTCATTAATATGATGGAGGAGACCCTGTCATTTTGGTCAGCGGATCCCAATTTACTTTACCTTTAGTGGAGTGCCGAAGGATCTGGTGCACATGAGCCACATCAACCTTGCATATAGTGATGGGGTGATTCCAGTTCGCTACCATTGAATAAAAAGTAAAACTAGGCCCCTTATTTAACAGATATATGAATACCAAGGGTTACCTCTATGAGCTGCAGAGCCTATATCTATTCCTTCTGGACACCAAGTTCTCGTATATACTGAATTTTAAGAGGGATTGCCTGACAGGCTCTATGTGGAGGTCCTTGGGCCCTATCATCAAACATGGCTTGAGCCTCACGTGACTCCAGGGATTATACTCCCAGGGCATGGAGAGATCAAGGTCTTGTTAGCAAATCTTCAGAACAAACCAATGCAAATTTACCAACACCAAACAGTGGCGTAATTCCACTTGACTCCAATCAAGGAGGTCCTTGAGGTTCATTATTTCAGTTTGTTAGATGAATTTACCCTAACAGTCAAGCCGCCAGCTGGCGTAATGACAGTGGTATCACGGAAGAACTTAATAGGGCTATCAGAAGAACAAAAAGATCAAGCAATAGCTTTATTTCAAAGTACAAGGAGATTTTCACCATTGACAATCGGATTTAGGGTGTGCCAGGGGGTGGTCCATTAATTGGACATAGGAGATCATCCTCCCATAATGTCTTAGCCAATCTGCCAATCATAAGCAGTGGAAGATGTCACTGAGGAAATCGATAAGTTGCTGAGCAAGGAATGCCCAAAGAGTCCAAGGGTCCATGGGCTTCGCCCATTCTGATTGTAAAAAAGAAGGATGGCACCAACAGCATATTAGTAGACTACTGGAAGCTCAAAAGTATTACTAAAAAGGACTTATACCCCTTACCGCGGATTGATGATGTTTTGGATCAGTTAGGGAATGCCTGTTACTTCTCAGCGAAGGACTTGATATCAGGTTACTGGAAAATTGAGTTAACTGCAGAAGAACAGGAAAAAAGCGCCATAATCACATCTAAAGGCCTTTGCCAACTGACCCAAATGCCTTGAGGGCTGTGTAACGCCCTGGATACGTTCCAACGCGCCATGGACACTATTTTCGGTGACCTGAAGCTGTCATGCATCCTTGTATAGATTACCAATATCAATGTTTTCTCCCACACCTTCTTGGAGCACCTTGAACATCTAGAAGCAGTATTCCACCAGCTCACTGAAGCAAACATCAAAATTAAGCCTCAAAAATGCAACTCCTTCAAAGATCAGTATGATTACCTGGGGTTTGTGGTAGACTCCAAGGGGCTTAAACCACAGCTGGCCAAGGTGGAGGCTATCCACAAAATGACTACACCTAATAGTAAATGTGACATACAGTTATTTTTGGGAGTGGTCAGTTACTACCAGCTCTTCATCCCTAACTTTAGCTTTATTGGGGGGCCACTATTTGAGTTGTTAAAAAAGGATGCTGCGTTTGAATGGATGAAACATCATCAATATGCCTTCAATACACTTTGGATGGTGCTGAGCAGTGCACCGATGCTATGCTACACAAACTTCAATAGGGAGTTTATCATTCAGATGGATGCATCCCTTTCTGCCATTGGGGCGGTACAATCTCAGAAAAATGATGAGGGAGAGGAGCATCCCTTTGCATATGCAGTTGAAGTCTGAACTGCCATGAGCATAATTATACTGTGACTGAGCAGGTGTGCTTAGCGGTGATCTACGCATATAAGAAATTAGAGTCTACTTGCATGAGGTAAAGTTTAAAGTCATAACAGATCACACGTCGTTATGTTTGTTGCAGAACCTCAAAGTTCCTGAAGGGCGTTTAGCTTGATGGGCTCTTAAGCTGCAAGCTTATGACTTCGAGATCCTTCACCACCCAGGAGTAAAGCATCAGAATGCAGACTGTTTATCTCAATTGCTGACCAATAAACGATGGAATATCTCAATGATATGATGTACAATAAGATGCTCAGCGGTAAATATGTTAACGAACCGCCCCAAGTAATCAAAGCATTAAATGAGATGTGATCAATACCTTCCAATGGAATGGGGAAATGTACAAGTGTATTGGCAATTCTATGGCGAATTTTTATGACCCTCAGCAAGGCCTGGGATTATTATGAGCACCCACAAGGTAGTCAGACATGGTGGCATGTGCAAAACAATGGAGAAGTTGCACTCTTGGTACTATTGGGAAAGCATGAACTTTGATGAGCTTGAAACCATATCCTGTTGCTATAGTGCCAAGTGGAAAAGCCATTCCACTAGAAAATCTTGTACTGGTTAGTAAAACCACATTTTTCTTGGCATACGGTTTCCCTTAATGTTGTTGGCCCTCTGCCAACAGGAGATAACTGGTGTAAGTAAATTCTGGTGACTATTGGCCACTTAACCAGGCGGGTTGAAGTGTGGGCGATACAGGATCTGGGGGTGGTCACAATGGCCAAGTTTGTAATGAAATGTTCTATCCAGCGACATGGTTGCCCTCAGTTCATTCTTACCAATAATGTAACCAACCTCACCTCGCACATCCTTCCTAAATTGAACGAGCTTATGGGTATCCACGGGGTTCTGATGACGCCATATAATCCCAAGTCCAATGGAATGGTCAAATGGGTTGATGGGACCTTGGTGAACATACTACGGAAATTAGTAATGGATTGACCTTCCAATTGGAGTTCCATCATATCCACCGCCATGTTTGCATATAATATTAGCTACCATTCCGCCATGGGGAAGAGCCCCCTTCAACTACTATATGAGCAGCACCCAGCTTTTCTTGCATTGCTTTATTCATGTTTAGAAGACACTGGAAAATGGAACCCCACTGGAATTGACTAACCTTGCGAACACATTGATCAAATTGCAAACTGAAGAATATTCCTTCAGCCTAGCCAAGAAAATCAAAAATAAGGATGCCAATCAGGTACAGCGTAGCAGGTTGGCTTAGTCCAAAGAGTATGACATTTTTCTTTTCCATGATCAACATGGGTTAAGATGGAAACACAAGCTGGCCAGTATCATATTGGTCTGTTTGAAGTTATAGAGAAAACTGGGGTTGACGCCTAAACTATTAAGGACCCCACAATCAGTTGAATCATTAACTGAGTGCATGTGAAGTTCTTCTGGCCATATAAGCAATAGGAGCCTTATCATCCAGTTAAGGAGGGGGTAATGTCGTGAGTCCAATATGATTGGATGATAAGCCTGAAATGGCTATGGCAGATTGGGAAGAATCCATTGACCATGTTATTAGTTATGATTAATCAAGTGCCTCGAGATGAGGTGATATTGGATTATAATGAGTTGTTATTGGATTGCTTTAAATAAGGTAATAAGGCAATGTCAACATTTGATGAATACAACTTAAATCTCCTAGAATTAGGGCGATAGAGAGTTGAAGAATAACAAGCTCAAATTAAGGAGAATCAGCGAAATAGAATAGCCTAAGCTATGAGAGAGGTATTGTCCAAAGTTGCTGGTATATAAGCAAGATGGGCGATTGAAAGGGGAGTTAGTTAGTAGTAATGAGAGTGGAACAGCTAAGAGTCGCCGTGTTTAGGAAAAATAAATAAAAGTGTTGTTGGGGCGATTGCTCCTATTTTCTTATATTTTCAGTCTGTTTGAAGGACCAAAAATCCTCACATTGTCTGCCCGTTGCCCAGTGGGTTTGACCTTTGTTACCCTTACAACAGATCACAACAATACCGCCCAAAATTATAACACATACCTTAATATCATACGTTGATTCTTATATGTTAATTATGTCATTCCTATAATGTAAATAAACATTTTAAAAGACAATACATACATTGAAGATATCTTTATAAAATTTTGATTGACTTATTTGGTTATTAATAAGGATTTAGATGGTATGCAGAGGATATACAGGGAAATTATTAAAGATTTTTTGAACTTATATCATAAATTTCAAATGGGAATTAAGGTCTAGATTAAATTATACTGAGGAAGTTTATGTCGTAAATATATTTTATTGACAAACATCTTTGAAACATATTTATATTTTATCTGTAGTCCTGGGGAGTAACCCCTATGCCTGAACAGGAAGGCGGTCCCCATAGAACTAAGTAGGGACCTGAAAAGGTGGAATACCTCTCATCAGCATGGGCGATTTACCTGACTTAGTGGATGAGAGTCATGTCACCGTCTATCCTCAAAAAGGTTTATCCTCTTCTGGTCCTTTTCACCACAAAGGATTCTCTGGGAAGGATTAATGAGTGTGCAAAGAGGTAATAAAGTTCAAGGGGCAGTACCAGCCACCAAGCTGTTTCCCCTACAGCGCAGTAAGTGATGAGTAAAATATTTCAGTGAATTATTAGGATAAACCAGTTTAAAATTCCAACAAGTTGAAATCAGCTACTTAGACTTATCAACCATACTCACCCTTTCTGACTTGTGAGTTAGTGCAATGAGACTATGCCCATTAGGTTTGGGCTTAAATAAACACTTTTGAACTGGTTTGTAACTGAAACTACTATCTTGCCTGTGAACATACCTCGTTCATCCCGCCAAATGGATCATCCATCTGCTGAGCTGGATTGGGCTGCAAAGAATATCTTGAAGAAATTTAATATGGCGATGTGAACAGGGTCAGAGCGATCCACCTTGTTTACTCAGACCTGAATATTATTAAATATTAGTTAGTGTTTCAATCATTTGTAATTGATATATTAGGGACTAGTTGGCCCTAATGCACACCCCCTTTATTCCTGAGAAATTATAAGTAAGTAGACCCTACAGGTTTTTCTGATTCATTTTTTGTTTTATTTTTTTTCAAATATTAAAATTTCTAATTTTATTATTTCTAAAATAGTCATATTATTCTTTAACAGCCATGTTTTTAGTTTTTGCAATGAATGGCTCATAGTAACCTTTACCCATAAGTCATGCAAATTCTTGTAGTTGGATGTACCCTTTGTATTCTTTTTGTTATTTTGGGTTCTCACTCATTTAGAATGGCTGCTCAGTCTTATTTACATCATCAGAATCCATGAAATAATCAGTTGTTCCCTAATCACCGCCTTCTCCACAATTTGTTATGAATTAGGTGATGCGTTGCTTTTTCTATATTGGCAGAATTTGCAATCCCTTATTCATCTGGTAGAGTTTAGTGGTCGCCTTGTTCATTCTATCAAAACATTATGCTACTATAATAGATTACCTTAGAGCCTGGCCATAGTAAAAATACTTCAGATTAAAGCTTGTATGTGGTCAGTTAAGTTACCCCTAATCTTAATGTAAATTTTGGCCAATTTAAAGTATTGGTGTGTTGTTTTTTTCAGATCACACCCTATTATTCAGTACCAAATTAATGTGCTTAGATACCCAATCTCTGAGCGTTGACTCAGATGCCAATATAAAGCAGTTGGCTTTGAATCCGTTAGTTAATATACTATCCATGGTACAACAGGAAAAAAGTAATGCAATCCATCTGGCTGAGAATATTGTTCTTCTTATTGTACTAGCCTAGTTGATACCCTGTCATTCACCCATTCCAACCTAATTTTCTGTGAAATTGAAAATAAAAGGATCATGACTACGATTTATTTACTATTGAAATTCAGCTGGGGTCTCACAAAGTGTCCCTTGGTGCCCTCTTCAATACTGGAGCGGATGGGAATTTTATGAGTATAAAGTAACTCCTGAACTGAATCTGGATCTTAATATAGGTTCGTTGGTATTGGGGGCTTCTTATGCTCCAATGATTTGCTATGATGTGAGACGCCCCATCACATTTGAAGTGCACATTTTCTGCTTCTGTGACTATTTTACCGCGGTACCAGAGTTTCTGTTTACAATTGTCATTTAGGTAGGTTGGTGGCGTTGCCAACAGGCAAACATAAACCTGGAGTCCAATTTTTTGTCATTTTGAAGTATACACCAGTGTGGCAAGTTTCCTCTTATTGGTACGTTATCCCCTGAAAGAGCAGTGGCTCCATCTCTGCAACGCCCTCGCTCACTTTTTACCACTTGAATTCCTTTCTGGGGTGATACATTATAAGGTCATCTTTAATATAAAGGAAGCCAGTTGGCTCCCGTTTATTATGAGTGTGATCTTACTTTCCGTTTAAATTTGTTTTTGATTAATATAAACTGCTCTTTATAATTATATATCAAACAAGAAGATAAAACCTGGGAGGTTTGAATAAGAGACATGCTCCAGAATTAATAGATATATTTGAAATCTTCACACATTGCTTCGCCTATAGTTTTTTGCTTAGAAGGCAAAAGGAACCTTATGGCCCTGTGTCTACTATGGCCTTCTGAATGACATACCCATACATGACCCCTACCCCTGCCTCTAGAGCAAACTATCATCCAGGCAATTGCAAAATCCTGGATACTTATTAATATAGACCTTGTAAACGCTTTCAATAATACAAGGGTAGCAGAGGGCCATGTTTCAGATTCTGGTGGCAGACTCAAATAAACCCTTTGACAACCATCAGAATGGGCCAATTATCCTCACAATGCTCGAGCTAATACCTTAATTAACACCTCAAAGCCTATTGCAACTACATGACTCATGCTGAATATCTCAATTTCAATTCAATCAAGTATTTTATCAAAAAGATCGGGCCAAATATGCTCACACGATATGGCTGATTATCTCTGCATCAAATCTCAGCAAATGGTCCTAATTATCAGGAACAATATCCAATAACTTGTATACAAAATTGTTTGGAACCGACCCAAAGTTAACGTTTAGAAGTCCCATGGACTCAGATGAAAGATAATGAAATCCATTTACCACCCTAGGGCAATATTCATATGTCAATCCACGTAATCAGCATGATAGCCTTGCACATGGATTGCCCAAAAGAAAGTACCTAGTACTATCGAGAGAGAGCCCTGTCAATGTCCTGATTAGGGTATTTCATCTACTTTAATCGATGCAGGAATTTCACAGAAGATATATTTTGTCAGCAGTATGATGAAACTCAAATCAAGATGATCCTAGGACAATTTTGCATGTTTTTATTTTAATTTTTGTACCTGAAATCCTCCTGATTTTGAGAGTATTTTGCCACCAGTAAACCTAAGAAAAGGTCTCAGTCATATCAGTTAAAGGGCTGAAGTGAGGTTGTAAAGTATCTGTTGAAATTGCGTGCTCAAATGTGGTCAGGAGATGCCCTAGAGGTATAAATACTGGCGCCTGGCCTAATGACTGATTATCTAATAAATACCATCTAATAAAAGATATATTTTTTTATCTCTTTCCTAGTATTATCCTAATCCTAACTTTGGAGAAGTGTCAACGAGCTGGAAGCGCTAAATCCACAGCTTGTATATCTACCTGCCTTGGAAGAAGTTCATGAATAAAAAGGGAAAATTATACCCAAAATTGGCCAGAAGAGTCGGGGCAATTGTAATAAGCCCTGTGAGTTTCTGAACGGTTTAGATACTGTAAGCCACTGGCAAAATCAAGGATCAATCTACAGAACTTTGTCCCAATTAAGTGTGCAGGATTTAATTAAGCAAACAAGCGACCCTCAGATCATTTACCATGTATGGCTTACAGTAATCTGCATGAAGAGGGTTTTTTAGTATAAAGTCTTGACTTTAATCTCAAAAAATGCATCTAGGACATTCCACATATGATTGATGACATCCTGGGCTATCTGAGCTTTACCTGCATGATGGGTATAATGACAACATATTTGTACATTCACCCAATCAATATAAGCATGTAAAGGATCTTGAAGCTGTGCTGTCTGCCCTTCAAGGAGCGGATTTGTTGTTAAACCCTCAAAATGTGAATTTTAAGGAGAGGTCACTTACATGAGGGAACTTGTTTTGAATGATGGTAATGCAATCACATCCTGCCAAATAGAAGCTTATTTTTTCTGGGCCCACCCCACAACTCAGAAGCAACTTTGCAGCTTTTTTGATACAATTATCTTTCTATAATGTTTCAAGCTTTATCCCGTTTGGTGGCCCTTCTTCACTCTCTGACGGTGAAAAACGGACTATTCAATTATAAGAACACTTTTCAATAAGCATCTATTGCCATCAAAGGGGGTATTTGTCTCCGCTCCCATTCTCAAGCATGACAACACGTTCAAGCCCTTTATTGCTGTGTGTGATGCATCCATGACTATCAGGACTTTGCGAACTCTTTTGTTCCTGAAACTTTTATCCTAAATATCCCCAGTAATATCAGAAGGGGATCTCATTATATCTAATCCTATCAATGTTAATAAGAATGATAAGACTTTTCTTGATTAGGTGATAGAAGATTCGATTATTCAGCAATTGAAAAGATTGGATAAGCCCCAAGCTAAATTGAAACCTATAAATATACAATCATTTATTAATAAAGATTTGTTCAATTTACAACCTTAGTTTTACTATTATTGAAAACTTTTTTGGAGAATCCATCTAAGCAACTTCAAGAGAATACAAATTTTTTTGAAGTGTAATTAAAAACTTCAAAAATGGTTCTCACTACAGGGGGACACTGAATTACGTACCAGTAAAAACATCAATCACTACAATGGATTCTTATTTGTCACCTGAAGAGGCACAAGACCATGAGCAAGGCAGTATTTTACAATGGGTCCAGTGTACTAGAATTGAAATACCAAGGATACCATCTACATTGGAATTCCATGCCAACGTGAAATTTATGGTCTCAACTTAAGCTTTATCATGAATTTTTAAATACAGCCAAAAGTTTTAAGTAACATGTCAATCAGATTCTTGAGGAGGTTCTAATTCCTGGAACCCATTTCACTCAATCTCAAAATAATGCTGTTCCCGCTATATCAAGGGATTTATATCAAACTTCTCTTATGCCAGGAATTGAGATCGAGTAATAATTACACCAACTTGTACACCCTACTTTATACCGCTTATTACCAGTGATAGGAATGCACCATCAAGGGATGCTTAATTTATTAGAAGGACTCCAGTCCCTGAATAGCTATGTTTCTGAGTTCTTCTTATCTGCTTCTGAGTTCAGTAAAGATAATTGCAATGTCATTATTAGTAATTGGACTCTTCTTTATGAAATACATCAACAATTTGTTCAGTTTGATCATGGAATATCCAGTTTTGTTGATTCACAGTTAATAAAGAGAGTTCAAGAAATTCAGGGGGAATGATGAGGTGTTATTTCCCAGCTCTCTGAGCGTAGTCAATCAATGGAAGAGGAAATTAAAAATTGATTCTTCCAATTGGAGCAATTGTAGTTAGGAATTTAATTTTGAGTTAACAAAGTAGAAAAAACCTCAGGAACTATGGGTCCTCCTGGGGTTGAAGGACCTCGTGGGCCACCTGGGGATGAAGGGCCACATGGACCTCCTGGCACTGATTGACTTCGTGGACCCCAGGTGTTTAAGGGCCCCATGGACTGCCAGGTGCTGCGGACCTCATTGTCCACCTGGTGCTGATTGGCATTCAGGATCCCTTCATCAGGGTGACTCTCTTTTGAGAATAATTGACTGCTTGCATGAGTAATTTTATAAAGTTTCAAAGGAGTGTAATTTAACTCCCAATGGGGTACCTATTAACCCCCTGTTGTCATTTCAGTCCTTATCTGACAAATTAATTATGTTGGTAAATGGGCAACGCTTACTGACATCCTGTTACAAGATTGCAAATCAAAAATGGAGATTCTTCAAGAGAAGATTAAAACTTTATATTTTAAGTATGATGCACAGCAGGAGCAAGTTTATGAGTTACCTTGCAGATTTGACTAAAAAATGGGGCATGTTAATCTGAATCGTTGGGTTAATGAAATTCGTTTAAAGGAAGTTAATCCCTATCCTCAGTATTCTTCCCAACCTTTGGACTCTAACTCTTATGTCTCCACTCAATTGGAACAACCTAGAGAGCATGTTTTATCAGCCAATGTTCCAATGAGCTTTAAACCTGTATTCAAAGATAAGTACTCGCCTGGGGAAGGTAGTATTATCTCCTTCCTCTATTTATATGAGAAGGCTCTGAGTGAGTCCAAAGGTCATCAAAAGTTGAATTACTTACCTAATTATCTTACTTGATTGGCCCAAGATATCATGGTACCCCACTTGATGACTTGTTCTACTTGGTCCCAGGTTAAGGAAGCACTGATCAAAGAATTTGGGATTGAGAAAACCCTATTCTCTCAGAAACAGGTTTTTATGAGCATACAGTCCTACCATAAATGAATCTATCAAAGAATTTGCTCATTGGTTTTATTGGAAGCTCCAGCTTTGGTAGCATGTGGCCAGTTAAATTTGGATGACGCTATTACTGCTGTTATGTCTGATTTTACTTCTAGGATTCAGATGCAAGTCTACATTATCAGCGTAAAAAAGAACTACAGAAGTATTTTAGACATAAAGGAGGCCTCGTTGAAATTGCCTCTTTTTTTATAAACCCCAAGTCTAAGACTCTACAAGAATTAGTCGTCCTAAAGTTTACGCTGTGCATGAGAATGCTAGAGCTATTCAGTTTAATTATTGTCACCAATATACTATAATAAAGACCGTTGTTATAAAAAGAAAGCTTATGAAAAGAAGAAAAAGACAAAACCAATAAGATTTTTCATCTTGATACTGATATGTGTATGCATAAGGAACATCAAAGTCCTGCAGAATATAATAAGAGTGAACATTCTTTCTATTTCATGCCCTCATTGTTGGCTTTACTCTCTCAGTTTAGAAGTACAATCACCCATATTGAATTTCAAATGAATCAAATTAACGTCAAAGCTCTTATTGACACCGGATCTCCTGTGAATGTAGTCTTATCAAAATTTATCAAGTGGATTTAGTTAACGCCTGATATCTCACAATATGAAGAATATGTCACTGAAGGACCTCAGAGTACTTGATCAATTGGAAATTTTGTCATTCCCATTGTAAATCTGGAAGTTAACTTTTACAGTACCTGCAATTGTCCTTGATAACTTGAGTTATGACCTTCTCTTGGGGACTCAATTTTTGCGGGAATTCGATGGAATTATTAATTACTCCAACTCTTCTCTATCCCTTTTGAGGTATAGAGTTCCATTGCTTTTTTCTGAACATGCTCATACTAGATGTCAGTTATGTCTGCTAGAGAGATCAAAGAGGTCTTATTTAATTCATTGCCATGTTGAAGGCCCTCAAGTAAAATTACCCCCATGATGGCTGACATAGAAGAAGTGATGCTTAATTATTCACCTGAGGTTGTGATTATTCCGCCAAAATCTCAGGTTATTGTCAGTACCTTTTTACATTTTTCTATTCTCAAGGGCCATCTATTACAAGTTATGGGATTTCAAAACCTTCTGCTAAAAAGATTTTATTTTTTCCTAAGGTATTGTATTATATATATTCTGGATCGCTACCTGTTTTATTGGCAAACCTTACTAATGTTTAAAAAGTGGTGGATCAAAAAATCCAATCGCCTATGTCAAAATATTACCCCTATCTTAATTTTATGACGTTAAAAATTTTGGAAACTTACAAGACTTTTGGTTATAAGATAATCAGGAAATTTTACTGTGGGACCTGCAATAAGGAAGCATCTTATAAAGAACAGGAGAAACAAGTCCTTCAATTATCAGAAGAATACTATGATATATCTGCCAAGCATACTTACAATTTTGATAAAATGAAGGGAGTAGTGCATACCTTTTACACCGGAAATCACCCTCCTATTTGTGCAAAACCCTAGCATAAGTCAAAAGAGGAGTAAGCGCAGGTCACCAAAGAGTTGCATCAACTATTGGAGGCTAAGTTATTAAAACCCTCCAACAGTCCTTGGGCCTCCCCGTTGCTACTGGTTACAAAAAAGGATGGTCACATTGGGTTTTTATGTATTATTGTAGGTTAAACGCCATTCATCATCAAGATAGTTACCCTTTGCTAAGGATCAATGATTCCCTCCAGTTGTTAGCTGGTTCACCCTATTTTTTGGCAACGGATTTAGCCAGTGGATACTGGCAAATTTAATTAGTCCCAGAAGACTGAGAAAAATGTGCCCTAATATCTAGCAAGGGCTTTCTTGAACCAACCCATATGCCACAAGGGTTGGCAACGCCCCAGCAACCTTTCAAAGGGCCATGATGGTATGTTATAGGATTCAAAGCTGACCTTTGTTTTTTTATATTAAGGATGCTACCTTGTTTTCAAAAACATTTACTGAGCATTTGGACCATTTAAAAGAAGTTTTAAGACTAATTTGGAATTCTTTTTTTAGCACTGGTGGTGCCCAACCCAAAAGGGGGAGCCGCCACATATCACTGATTCAGAATTCTTCACTATTGTTCAAAACCTCCAAATGTTCCTTTTTTAGATTTAAATGGAGTTCTTAGGTCACCAGGTATCAGCTAGGAGTATTCAACCACTTTTAAATAAAATTAAAGCTATTCTACAAATGACGCCTCCAACCTTCTTGCAGGACATATAAGTCTTCCTCAGTATGGTTGGGTATTATCATCAATTTATACCCAAGTTTACTGATATGGCAAATTCCTTATTCCATTTATTACAAAGGTATGCCATTTGAGTGGAGCTCAGCTCAGGGACAGTCTTTTAATTCTCACTAAATTGCCTTAACTAAAGCATCTATTTTAATTCATCCTTGATTTGATAAGTTTTTTTACTGCATAATGATACAAGTAATTCGCTATTAGGGCTATTATGTCCCAGTGTGACGAATAGAAGATTGATCATCATGTTGTGTTTTACAGAAAAACATTATCCAAAGCTGAGTGTGATTACCATGTAACTGAGAAAGAGTGTTTAGCTGTAATTTTAGCAATTAAGCACTTCCGTCCTTTATATATTGTAACCATTTTGTGGTTATTACTGACCATTCTAATTTTAAAATGGTTACAAAATATGAAGGATCCTAATGGCAAATAGCCAGTTGTGCCCTAGGACTACAAAATTATGATTTTTTAATTGTTTATTGCTTTGGTACACAATATCAAAATGCTGATGGCTTGTCCCAGTTGCCTATACTGACCTTGGATTCTGGAAAAGAGGAACGACTATATAACCTTATTGGACGGCCTGAGTTGTGGGATCAAGAAACTGAAGATCAAGCCATCCTAAGAGCTATTTCTAAAGATACCATGATTTGGAAAAAGCTTTGTATAATGAGGTCAAATCCAAGTGGTTACCCTTTCTGCACACAAATTCAAGGTACCATGCTATCATGGAAGGACATGGGCAAGTAGGTCATAGTGGTTTAGGAAAACCCAAGTGTGGTTAAAAACCCAAAATTGTTGGATTAGAATGACTGAAACTATTTGAGAGACCCTTAACCCATTTATTATCTGTAAAAGTCATAATGCAACCAACCCTACTTATCAGCATCAAGTGATTCCACCAACTAAGGCGTTTGAAGTGGTAAGTATTGATGTTGTAGGCCCTTTTCTCAGGGGTTGCATGGACACCAATACATTATCATGGCTGTTGACCATTTAACTAAATGAGTTGAGGCCATATCCATTGTCACCCCCTCTGCTAAGACAACTGCATAATTCCTTTACCAGCACATAATCACTCAGAGTGGGTGTCCCAAGGTCCTCATGTCAGATAATGAAAAAAAATTTACTTCTCAACTTTTACATGAGTTGTCAAAGTTATTCAATACCGCCCAATGTTTTGTCATTTCTTATAATAAATCAATAAATGAGGCCATTGAATGAGTCAATATAGAGCTTTAGTCTCTATTTTGAGAAATATAACCTTACCAAACCTATCTCAGTAACTTATGTTTACCTAGTGCTTTGTTTGCGTATTAAATATGTTATAATCAAATTATCAAGATGTCGCCCTTCAAATGTATTTATGAGCGAGATTCCTCAGCTCCTTCAAGTGTTCAGGCAATACTAGAATAAGGATTTATTTGAAACTCTCATTCAGTTATGAGAAATCTTGCTAATGAGATTATTTTCCTTCAAGCTCAAGCCATGAAATTTATTGAAGTAACCACCAAAAAGAAGACCTAAAGAAGTAACCAACAAAGATCTGCCTTACCTTAATATTAAATTGGAGATTATTTAATATCACTCCTGACCTAGTGGGTGAACTGAGTTATTAGGATCTAACTGGTCTGGTTCTTATCAAGTTTTATTCCAAAAGGGATTAGAATATTTGATTGTCCATGTTGATACAGGTATAGTTGTAAGCTGTATCCACCCTAGATTTTTGAGAATTCATTCTCCTCCGTGATTGTATCTTGAAGGAAAAAAGTGTCAGGATTTCTCTGAACTCTTTAGTTCTTGAAACTTTTCCCTAGATATTCCCCCAGTAATATCAGAAGGGGAACTCAATATATATAATCGTATCAAAAAAATAATAATGATCAGACTTATATTGATCAGGTGATAGAATATTTGATGATCAGCGACTGAGAAGATTTGATAAACCTGAACTACTTTGAAACTTATGAATATCCAATCATTTCATTAATAAAGGTTAGGTCAATTTAAAACCTTATTTACTATTATTGATAACTTTTTGGAGAATCCACCTAAGTAACTTCAAGAGAATACCTGACATTTTCTAGTGTACTTCAAAACTTCAAAAGTGAACAATATGTGCTGTGTTACTCCAGGACCATGATAGAGTAGGACACCCTGTCTCTTTTTTCCTCTGCAGGTTCCCCTCCTCTGAGCAATTATGGGCAATATATGATAGAGTGTACTGCAGTGTCATGGTCACTCAATCATTGTTGTTATCTTAGTCAGGAAGCACAACACACTGTTTTTTGGTTTATCTACTATTAATTCCTTATAAACTTCATTAAGCCACAGAAATTGGTCCATCTCCAGGCTCACATCTATTGTAGTCTCTATAGTATCAACTTAAAGTACAAGTTTGTTAATGGACCCCTAACATTTGCTTTGAATAAGTTGAGTTGCAAAGTATCTTTAATCGCCAATGAGGAGTCTTAAGATCTGACTATGGTTATACTACACTCCCAAATTTTTAATATTGCCTTCCTGGTGGTTTCCATTATGTACTGGCCTTCTGAGGTACCATTGGTTTAATGTGGGTGTTGGCTAGCCAAACAGTTTTGCGGAAGAACTAACACCTTGATCAGCTGGCATCCTCTTCTCACAAACGCACCCATTATATTTGAATGATAGGATGATTCAGCTTTGAAAAAGGCTTTGACTTCACCCTTACTTTGTGACGAGATTATGTAAGAACACCAAAATACTCTCGTGTTAGGTCATCCAGGCACCAAAAAATGTATTGACCTTGTGAAATGGCTGTTTAATTGCCTGGTATTTCACCAGATTTATCTACCTGGATAGTAAACTGTGTTACGTGTTTGGCAAAATCAGAAAAATCAGAGAGGAACAGTCTGCTGTTTTCATTTCAATAGGAAGAAGGACATTAGACTTAAATAACTTTTTATCTTATTGTAGAACTCCCTCCTGCCAATAGGTTTGACGCAATAATGATAGTGGGTAATATACATACCAATTTATTACTGTTTATTTCTTGTTATTCAGCTATCTCATCAGAAGAGACTGCGAAGCACTTTGTTTCTCATGTCTTAGCCATGTTTGGCCTATTTCTTATAGTAGTAAATGATCAGGGGCCTAAATTATACCCTGGTATTTAGTGCTGTTAGTTATTCTAAATATCAAGCCATATCATTCTACCACCTATCATCTGCAGTCTGATGGGTAGGCAGAAAAGATCAATAAGATCCTTGAGAAGTATCTTTGCTGCTATGCTTTTGCTCTTCTGGACACTTGGACTGATGAAATACGCTTGTAACATTTTGCCTACACAAACGCCACCCACTTTTATGGCTTCTCATCGTACATGGCTACCTTAGGGTTTAATCCCTCTTTCCAAATTGGATCTTGCCTACAATTGAAAAAAACTACAGTTGAGGCTCTCTTAATGCACATTCATTGAGACTCAAGGTTTTGTTTTTAAACAATTATCCAAGGCCATAAGTGATTATAAGAAGTTCGCAGATTGTAAATTGCTTCTTACCAGAGTTCAAAGAAGATTCATTGGCCAGGTTAGATACTCTGCACTTGCAAATAAGTGCTTCTTAGTGTAACCTTAAAATTAAGCACTTAGTTCCTCATATGTTGGAGAAGTATCTCTTAGATGGGGCTTTCTATTTGACGTTAACTCCCCATTGGAAGCAGAACAATGTTTCACATGTTTCCCATCTTCCCCTTTCAAGGGTAAAGGGCCTTCAATCCCTAATTCAGTATTAATGGAAGATTCTAAGGAGGCGTTGGTTGAAGCAATCCTTGATTTTCAGAAATTGAGTCATTCTTTCAATTTCTGGTTTCCTGGAAGGGGTCCCTATCTATGAAAATAGTTGGGTGAGCTCTAAAGATTGTGAGTATGCAAGGTGCTAATGGGTTTTCTATTAATCCCACCCAAATCAACTCATTCCTCCCAGAAGATTGCAGCACTTCTCGCCATAGAGCTGCCCAAGGCACATAAGAACTTTGAGCTTGCACAGACTTCTGGATGTGGAGCCCCTCCTATTTAAAAAAGAAAAAATAGCTTAGGTCCTGGGGAGCAACATCTATTTTTGAACAGGAAGGAATTTCCCATTGAATCAAGAAGGGCTCTAAGAAGGCATATGTGCTTCTCATTAGCAAGGACATTTCAGGCCATGCATTGAATGAGAGGCGGGTTATATCATATCATCTGAATGTTTCTCCCATTCTGGTCCTTATAACCACCACTGAGTTGCTGGGAAAGATTAGAAGGTGTGCAAGGAGTAGTAGAGGGTGGGGCAGCACCAGCTGCCATGTTGTTTCTCCCTACAATGTGGCTGGTGTTATAAGTAGATTAAGTATTCATAATGAGAAAAACTGGTTTTGAATGACAACAAATCTAGCAAATGACAATTCAAGCTTGGCAACCATAACTGACTTTTATGACTTGTGGGTATATATAATGAGACCATAGCCAATAGGTTTGGGCTTAAAAACACATTTTAACTGATTTGTAATAGGGCCTACTACCCCTTCCTGTGGACATTCCCTGTTCATCTAACCTATTGGCCCATCCGTTTGTTAAGCTGTGATTGGGATGCAAAATATGACTTGAAAAATTATTATTGGTGAAGTGAACAGGGGTCAGGGAAATCTGGGCTTGTGTACTTAGACCTGGTTATTATAATTATAGTTAGTGTGTCATTCCTTAAATTTTTGATGTATTAAGGATTATTAACCCCAATGCACACTCCCTTTATTCCTGGAGCAGTTTATAAGGCAGCAGCCCTTCATTATGCTGTTACTCTGTTCTTTTTACTTCTTTTTTATTTAGATATAATCCATAAAAATCTACATTTTTTATATTTAAAAAATAGTCAAGTAGCCATTAACAGCCATGTTTTCCAGATTCTGGAATTAAATGCTTCTAATACCCTCTTCTTACAGTAAGTTTTGAAAATATTGTGATTGCTCTACCCTTGGTATTCTGGGTGTTGCTTTGGGTGGTCACTCATTCAGAAATGGCTGCTCAGTCTTATATTTATCAACAGAATCCATGACATTAAAAAAGAAACACATGGAACAACTTTAGCATACATTGTGAGTCTGTCCAAGACCATCATTATAGCATCTTTTCATTTCTTTTTTAGATTTTAATAAATTTACAAAAACAGAAGACCATGACCAACGCGGAATTTTTAAAGGAGCAAGCTCTCACTTTAGTGATTCTCTATTAACCATTATCCATACACAAGTCCAGTATTTTCTTATGGATTTTCGTTATTAATTTTTCCATGAGTTAATTTATCATCATAATGGTTTGATCCTTCCAAGCTGGTTTGCACAGGGTATTAGCCATTGAGCAACCAAATCAGATGATATGCATATAAATGAATCTTAATAAAACTGATAGATATTTTAAATGGAGCAATTGCCTCAATTGAACCTTTTTTATTATAGTATAATAAACGCAGAACATATCTGTGGACTCTAAAAACCTCCCCCTCTCAATCTTCCGCTCAATTCTTATCTTGGTATTCCAAGTTGAATCCATCCTCTTCTTAGTATTCTCCATTCATTCTCTTTTAGGATTTTTTGTCTATCTCAAGATTTTGGCGGTATTTACTCTTTTTTAGTACTAGTGGCGCCCAACCCAAAAGGGGGCTTCCATGCATCTTTATTTGCAAATGGCCAAAGAAATTATCATAATTAAAAAAAATTCCTAATATAGCCCCTTGGTTATAAGCTTAGGAAGCCATATCAGATGGCGAGGAGGCTTTGGGAAAAACTTTTGTCTGGCGCCCGCTTTAGCTGGCGGACCATGGCGGACAGCATTGGGGTTGGAGCATCAGTGACATGGGGCATAAGGAGGTATAGTTGGGGGTTTTCTTTGTTAATGAGGCCGGTGGTGTCCATCGCCTCAATGCATTGAGCAAGTTGCTGCTCAGCAAAAATGATGAGAGCTGGCACACAAGTAAATGACTTGATGCGCTGGCGAGTTTCTGGATAATTGGGGTTGAAAAGAGTCGTTTTTGCTGCATTGATGCAATCGCAGCTCGCACTAAAAGCAAGCTCCTCAATTTAGTACTTCGCATCTTCCTCAAAATCATGAGGAAAATTGGTGATAGTAATACCCTTGACAAGGGGCTCCATTGCCCCATGGAGTTGCTGGCGGAGTAGGGTGTTGGCTGGGGCAACTGCAGCCGCAACTGCCATTGTGTTAATATTTTTATAAATGGGAAACCCATTTTATGGACGAAAATGGCAGAAACACAATTCAGGAGGTTCAACGAAGAACTCCTCCAAAGAAAAAACTAGTTTCACGTGGCATGGCTGTCCGTCCTCCTAAATTCATTTGAGAGCCTCAAATGGATTGAATTTGGCCAGCGCTGGGCCAGCCACAGGAATTGGGGCTATGGCCAGAGCTGATTGGCCACGTGCTGTCAACCTTGGCAGAATTTCCTCAATTTGCTAAACCATTGATACTTTGATCAATTTGCTTTATATCAATATAATTTCTGCTCAATCTCAAGGCTCACCTCAACTCTAATTTCTGATCTGACGGTATTTATAGATTATCATCCAGTCATATCAACTTCTTGACATTACCCCCCTTTGACTGGATGATACGCTCTTATTGCTTATATGCTTGAAGGAACTTTGTGTGAACTCAATTACTAATCTGACCACACGCGGGCTCTTTAATGGTGTAGGCATCAATACCAATCTTCTCAATTATTTCAAATGGTCAGTTCCAAATGTTAGAGAGCTTGTTCTTCCATTCAAATACATGCTGGTCATAGAGAAAGACATGATCTCCTACAGTAAACTGCAGGAGTCCACTATGTTTACTCTGATCATAAACCTGATCATGAATCATCTTAGCCAAACTGGTAGAATATGCTTCCATTTGTAGTTTGATCAGCATCTCCATTATATTTGTCAAATACCGCTGAGGCTCTACACTGCCAGTATTTTGCACACAAGAGCAAAGCAAGGCAGGTAGAGTCAGATGTCTACCATAGAGAAGTTGGGAGTGACTTTTGCTGGTAGATGAGTGGTAGCTGATACTATATGCAAACACAGCTGTGGGTAGGAGGGTACTCCATTCTGAGGGCAATCTTTCACAAGCTTGTGGAGTATTTCACCAATGTTCCATTGACCCGATCCACCATTCCATTAGATTCTGGATAGTAGGGTTAGTCAATATCCCACAGATTGACATCAATTCGTTGAACTTAGCCAGGATCTGCGAAGTTAAATTGGTTCCATTGTCTGTTAAGATGAATTGTGGACAGCCATGTCACAGTATCATAAACTCCATAATAAACTTGGCGGTAGTGACCGCTCCTAAGTCAATAATCTCCCTGACTTCCACCCATCTCATCAGATGATCAATGGCTATGATTATATACTTGGATTGGTTTGCGCTAGCTGGCAGAGGCCCCACTACATCAAGGTAAATGGTATGCCAGGTGAATAGCGCTTAACCAGCTGGTATGTGTTCTTCTAGTGGAAAGGCTTCTCACTTGGCACTGATAACAACAGCTTACCATTTCCAGCACATCATAATGCATACTCTCCTGATAGTAGTGGGGTCGCAAAAACTCAGTTTTCCAAAACCCACCATGTCCTACTGCCCAATGTGAATCCATAATGCTCGCTGGCCTATCTTGGGGTTTAGGGAAACTCAGTTTCAATTCCCTGATCCGCTTATATAATTCCTTATTGCATAAGAAGGTGTCCTGTTTAAGCCCATCTAGTACTTTGATCACTTGTGGCTCTCATTGTGGTATCTACCCGCCACCATCTTCTCATACATAATGTCAACCAAATCCACCACAATAGCGACCATTAGTAGCTGTGAAAGACAATCCGCATTTTGATTTTTGCTCCCAGCCAATGTACAATCTCAAATCATATGCTTGGAGCTTCAACGCCCATCGCTCAGGCCATCTTTCAGTTTCACGGATATTTTGCAGCCAGCGCAAGGAGGCATGATCTGTTACCATTTGGAATTTTACCCCGTGGAGGTATACTCAAAACTGGCACTATGAATAAATCATTGCTAAGCAATCCCACTCAGTCGCAGTGTAATTTCGTTCATGACAGTTTAAACTTTGGCTACAAAACATGACAGGGTGCTCTACGCTGTCATCATCCTTCTAAGTTAATACTGCCCCTGCAGCAGAAAGTGATGCATCTATTTGTACTATGAATTGTTTTTTGAAGTTGGGATATTGCAAAATGGGTGCGCTTGCCAATGCAATCTGTAAGACATCACTAGCGTTATGGCATCGTTCCATCCAGTCAAAAGTGTCATTTATCTTCAATTACTCAAAGAGCGGTGACACAATACAACTGAAGTTAGAAATAAACTGCCAGTTGTAACTGACCATCCCCAAGGACACTTGGAAATCTCGTTTATTACCTGGCCAGGTCATATTGCTTATCACTTTCAACTTCACTAGCTGTGGTTTAAGTCCTTTTGAATCCACTACGAACCATAATATTACAGTTGCTCTTAGAAAAAGTGACATTTCCCAGGCTTGACCTTGATATTAGCATCAACAATTAGTGGAACACTTGTTCCAGATGGTAAAGATGCTCTGTAAATAATTGCGAGAACAAGTTGATATCATCAAGGTAAGCTAAAACGCAAGACAGCTTCAGATAACCCAAGATTGTATCCATAGCATGCTGGAATGTAGCTGGGGCATTGAAAAAACCCTGTGGCATATGTGTAGGCTAGAATAATCCATTTGAAGAGATAATAGCATATTTCTCATGTTCCAGTGCTAGCATTTCAATCTGCCAGTACCCTGATACTAAATCCTTGGAGGAAAATAATTAAATCCTCCAAGTCGATATAATTCATTGTCAATCCATGGAAGGGGGTGGGAATCTTTCTTAATTATGCTATTAAGCTTTCAATAGTAAATGACCGCCCAGTTTGTGCCATCTTTTTTCTTAACATTAAAGCACCTGTGATGCCCATGGACTCTTAGACAGCTCTAACATCCCTTGTTTAATTACTTTATCTACCTCATCAGAGCCAACCTCTTCTGTCGCCTTTGAGCATTGAATAGGCCGTAATCAAATAGTAGAGTAATCCCCATATCTACCTTATGCACCACCCCTATGGGCACCCCCAAGTAATGATAATCAGATGTAAAAATATCTCGGTATTTTCAAGTAAAGCTGTCGCCTTAACTTTCTGTCTCTCTGACAATCCAGTTAGAGCTTCCTGATGAACCATTGCCAATATGCCAAATGATAAATTTGTAAGTAGGCCAATATCCTCCTATAATCCGAAGTCATGAACATAGTGACCCTCATTAATAGGGGACAAATGAAGATAAGCCACCACTTGGTGCCTTTAATTCATCATCAACTCCTTCTGTAGGTTTTCTAGCAATAACTTCACTTCCCCATTCTCTGGTAACAGTTGCCCTAGAGCCACATGGGGTTCAAGCTGTGATTGTTGGTAGGGCCCCACAATTTCCTCATATAGCCATTCAGGGACATCTATTTTGAGGTTGGTCCCTATTATGCACTGGTGCCCAGAAGGTATGCTCAAAGCGCTTGCTGCTCGTAGCATAATACCTTTATACTTTTAGATCTGGTTAGGGAGGGCTCTGGTCCTTCACTTCATTCAACAATATATAACAGAACCATCTTATTACTATACAAAATTGATCTGACTGGACTGAATTGATCCATCGGGATCTGCTAGAGGTAAAGTGGTAATATGTTGTCCCAAAAAATAATGGTTTCTTCTGCCATATTAACTACAACTCCAAAGCGCCTCATGAACGCAGCACCAATCAACGTATTGTAGTTATTATTTGGCAGAACCACTGCTGGAGTGGAAGCCTTAACTGAACTGAATCACAAAGGCAACGTGATTTAAGCTCCTTCAGACACAGTGCTCTGTGCCCCCGCAGTCCCAAACTCTACTCTGTGATACACATCTGGCTTCAGTGAAAGCTTAACCATGAGCTTGGATGAAATTATATTTACTGGGGCACCATTATCTATAGTAGCTCGGATTTTTGTGTTCTGAACAAAGATAAACAGTAGGTACACTCTGAATAAGAAGAACATTGGTGTTTATTATGTGAACGTCCATGGGCTTTTTGTTACCAAGGAAAGAGGATAAGCCCATTCTGACATGAGGATACTACTGAACGATTTTTTCTACTGGAATGGCTACAGTAACCCCACTAGGGAGGCGACGTCCGTTAAGGATCCCACGTTACTTAAACTGGTTTTGTTCCAGGATCTGCTATGCATACGGCTTCTGATCATCATGGCAGAACTCAGAGCCTGAAGGGGAATAATCTCTCCCTTGAATGGAGGCTTAGGTATCCTCCAGAAGCTGTTGGTATAAAAAAGTCATCTGGCTGGGTTACAAGTCCAATGCAAAGAGACTCTTAGGAATCGTTAGGGACAATTAAATTTGAATTAGTGAAGGTAGAGCATCCCATCTCTACTCTGCTCAAGCTTTTCCCTGCTCAATCATACCATATGGCACCAAATACACCTACTGGTTGCCTGGGAAATTAACTGAATAATGCCCTTTTTGTCTTCACAGGAAGCAAGAATTTATAAAGGGCTCAGGTCTATAGTTTGCAGCGGAAGGTCCAGGTCAAAAGTTACCAAAGTACTGTAGTTAGGCTGGGGATGGGGCGTCTGAGTGTATGGAGGGCAAAAAGGATCCACTGGCATGTAAGGTGGACAAATATTTCCATTGGCTATAACTGGGTCGTTGCTGTCCATATCCTGAGGAGTATGCCGCGGCAGTAGCAGAGGCCTTCAGCTTCACATTGGGAGCACTTAACGTGGTAGAGAGATGCACAAAGTGTTCGCAATTTGAATAAGCCCCTCCTCTTCATTAGTACATGAACATAGCACTATTTAATTTGCGGTATGATTTAACTTCTGCCATCATCACTATTCCTAATCATCAGTGGATAAAATCTTGGCTCCTATTAACACATGCACTTCCGCTATGTATCGCCCATTAAACTCCACAAGAAACTCGATTTTGTAGAACTATATATGGTCAGAAAATCAGTCTTCCACTGTGCCATCTTAGCTGCACCCCCAAATAACTGGAGATCAGTCTATTTTACCTCTTGGTAAGACATAAAGCTTTTTTGGAGGTAACAGGAGAAATGATCAGCACTCTATACATCCAAAAAGGACATCAACAGTTTCGCCTTCCACCAATCTGAGGCCCCTTCAACGGCGAATTTGAACCATTTAAAGTACCCGTGCATATTATCACCATAACTGAAGGGTGGTACACAGTGCATTCAAAAAGTTCTGGGACTAACGTTTTAAAGACACAACTTTAAAAATAAATAAACTTTCTTTTATCATAATTTAACATACAACCTTTCTCTCTCTATACATATTTATAATGCTAAAACTATTGTTAAAAGGTATGCACATAGTTCCTATTTTGTATAACCATGTTTAAACCAGCTGTCACATTATTCTGAATTGTCTTTACTTTATCAAAAGGATAAACCTTCAGTGCCACCTTCAGATTATAATTATCCACCCTATTCACCAGATTTGGCTCTGTCTGACTTCTTTCTGTTCTCTAATCTGAAGGCGGCACTGAAGGTTCATCCTTTTGATAAAGTAGAGACAATTCAGAAGAATGTGACAGCTGGTTTAAACATGGTTATACAAAATAGGAACTATGTGCATACCTTTTAACAATTGTTTTAGCAATATAAATATGTATAGAGAGGGAAAGGTTGTATGTTAAATTATGATAAAAAAAAGTTTATTTATTTGTAAAGTTGTGTTTTTAAAACGTTAGTCCCAGAACTTTTTAAATGCACTGTGTAACTTCTCGATCCAAATTACCTCACTCTGGGCTCTGACTGCGAGGAACAGCCAAAATAGGTTCCAAATGACTGGGGGAAACATCCCCTTGTTGACTATCTTAAGGTCGCTTGGATGGATGCAAATCCGCCGAAGTAGACTCAGAAGATGGGCAAGTTGCAAGGAGAGACTGCCATGACCCCCAAAGGACACTTGCTGGCTGTTCCGTAGCATTCCTCTCTGACTCACAACTGACTGCACCTTTCTCCCTGACCCCACTTGTTCAGAAAAATACTCATTATTAATTCATTCAGCTTTAACTGAGTAACAATAATACCAGCCATCTCGAACCTCCTGTTGAAGCGTTTTGTACTTATTTTTTAACTTGCAGCAGAATTCTCACACAGAGTCCAGTTTACAATTTACTGCCTGAAGCCATGAGAGAACGTCCTCCACTGTGCTTTGCATTCTTGTGTGCTGCCGCCCAGTGTCACATACTTTTCAGTTGGTGTCATCTACTTGATTAATGAGGGTGGATTGCTCTCACACCAGCTCCTTGCTGGCCCATTAAAGGGTATCCAATTGCACTTGAATATTCACATACTCTACCATCTCAATTAATGGAAGGATTGTCGAGATTTCAATATGATTGATCAATAAGCTAGTGTTCTGGTGAATCATAAATTAGACGCAAAGCAAGCTCTGAAGGCGAGTAATAGGCTAGAGCAATGCGATGTGAATTGTTCAAATCAATCAGGATTGGGTAATCAAGGAAATTCTGTTGAAGCCTCGATGATTGAACGGATTCTACATTGATAGTGAATCAAGATTGACTAAGCGAAATGTGTTGAATCATTGAGAAATACCGGGGTTTAAGGGTTGATTGAGAGAGAGAAGTGGAGGAGGTTTTTATAAGAGAAAAAGAAGAGGAAGAAAGAAGAAGTGAACAGGAGTAAGTAGAGAGTGTAAGCAGAGAGAGTCTGCGGTTAGATCATATAAAATAAAAGTAGAGAAACTGAGGCGATTGCCTTATATTTTATATAAATTTATTACGTTTATTTGAGGGACCAACGATCTCCATATTGGTTGGCCATTGCTTAGTAAGCTAAATCCTGTTCAACTCAAACAGCGGAAATAAGTCATATATGCCAAAAGTTAACAAGGATAATTGCTTGACTGCGATATTCCTGACTAACAATTTCCAACTGGTAACATGACTCATCAACAGGCGATATTCTGTGGATGTTGAAAAAGAGATGAGCGCATGTTCAGCCATCCGTTGGTTGATCCACTCAATGCAAAGTTGACTAAGTTCAGCTGCCACAGAGTCAACGTGATCCATTATCTGCCGCTCTGTCAGGGCGACCCTATCTCTAATCTTAGCTATCGCAGCTTCAAGCACTTCTGCCCATTCTGCCATGTCCATCATAAAAGCTTGGTGTTGCTTCCCAATGTGGTGATATCCCAAATCTCTTCCGCTACTAAGCTTTGTAATCCAACAGTTCCCCTATCACTCAAGGTAACTCATAATCTAACTGCGGATTATAAAAACGTTCAACCTACAGCGGACATCCATAACCTGGTGGTCCACCTGCACCAGCCCCCCTGAACCTCCAAAAAGAGTGATCAAAGCGATTGAGTAGAAGGTGAGTATCGTTCTACTGCACTTGAATGAACTTCATGACGTCCCTAATCTCAATATTGTGGTGGGCCATCACATGCAGTAGGTTTTGGATCAATGGATGCATGTACACGGCTAAATATTCTTCAGTTCCATGGGTACTAAGCTGATGGGACAACCCCATGGTAATCACGTCAAGATAGGACATATACAATGCATAGTGGGTTTCTTAGTCCCTTTGATTTTAGAATAAGCTCAGAGAATGCTCCCTTCCTCATCTTTGTAGAGTTGGTACCCCCAAAAAGCCATTATGTATTGCCCTGCAGCTGTTGGGTGGTCATGTTTGTAGAGTGACCTTATTGATCTGCTTCCAACTCAGGACAGGTTCCTAACTGTAAATTGAGCATAGCTTCTTCACCCAGCTCTATCACCATGAAAAGTGCAGGTTCATCATTGGATTCTTCTCTAGCTCCTCAGCATATTGAGTATGATTTCTGATCATGTTTTGGAGTAACAAGTGAGGGCTCGCCTTATTGCCCTATTGCCAATAAGCTACATTTGACCATTAGCCCCCTTTAGTGAGCACCACTGTTAAATTCTCAGAGTAATGGGTTGATTCTTCCAAGCTGGTTGGCACAGGCTAATAGCCACTGAACAACCAAATTTGATGACATGCAGATTTCCAACTCTTATTAAAGCCAATAGATATAAAATGAATGAATCTATTGCCCCATTTGCCTTTTTTATAATATAATGAACGCAGAACGTATCAGTGGACTACTAAAAACCTCCCTCTCTCAATCTTCCACTCAACTCTTATCTTAATCTTAAGTCTAATCCATCCTCTGCTTAGTAATCTCCTATCTGTACCCTTTTAGAAGTTTTCATCTGTCTCAAGGTTTTGGCAGAATTTCCTCAATTCACCAAACCATCAATAATACAATTGATTTGCTTCATATCAATATAACTTCTGCTCAATCTCAAGGCATCTCCAACTTTAATTTCTGATCTGCCATATTGTATAGCTTATCATCCAGTCATATTAACTTCTCAACACAATGTCACAAAGAATTCCTCTACTTCATTTACTAGCTTTTTATATACTAAATGCCATGCAATATGATATTTGTGACATGCTTGTAATAATTCTTGTTAAAGATAAATTAATGAACTCATATATATGTTAACAACAGTGAATTATACCAAGGGGAGGGTACCCCAGTGTTAGAATAAGGACCTCTACTGCTGCCTCCCTGAGTTTGATTATGATACAGGAACTTTGGGTAGGGGACAAAAATGACTGTGTTGGCGTTGTGCACCAATGCCCCAAACCAAGATAGCAAATAGCAAAGGCGGCCCATGAAGTTCCTGGCCTATCATATGCCATGCATGGAGGTTTTCTGGATTTTATCATCCTTTTCCATTCATTTGATTTATATTAATTGGTGCGGTATTGTCCCCAGTTCTGCCCACCTCAAAATAAAATTTACCAAAAAACAGTGAATTATACCATTTTAAAGGTATAACTTTTATGTTTCCACTTCTCTTTCCCTCTCTAGATCATTTTGTAACCCCAAACCAAAAATTTTACTTTTATGATGCTTTTATTTGAAAGTCCAATCCTTGACTCCATCCTTAAACATATTAATATCTGGTTACAAAGTACTGTATTATACTCTTCTTAATTTTATTAGATATGGCCAGTAGATAATGAATCATTCACGTTAAAATTGTTACTTCTTAGGAAAAATTCTGTCTTTAGTCATGATTTTCTAATTTGTGGTACCACTGTGCTTTCCAATTTTAAATTTTTTTAGGTATATATAGAATTATAGTCTCATTGGTATTTGAAATCATAAAAGGATGAAAGGCATATATGACGTTGCCGTCCTTTTGATGCTGATAAGATAGCCAGATTTTTTTGACAGAAGGTATATTTGTTTCGTTTTGAAGCACTTCTAGTCCAAAATAGAATATTGGAGGTCCCCTTTCATCATCTCAAATTTTGATAAAAATAGCTTCTATCAAATGTTTCAGAGCATCCACCCCTACTATAAATGGCTTGTCCACATCAGCTTGATCTAGTAAAGGCACTTTAAGTTAACTTATTTTAATTCCATAAACTCCTTTTTTCTCTTAATAATTAAATATAAATATAAAATTACATGTTATTCTTGAGAGTGGATAAACTCCTCATAAAAACCATTTATGTATTGCAGTAAGAATTACATTTGTCTATAAACTTCATATATCATTTCTTTCAACAATGTCTTTCATTACTATCAAGATTTCAGTTTATCATACATATTTTAGGAATAATTTTAGTATAACCTTTTTCAAGGAAATAAAAAATAGGTAAAACGCATTTCAATGACTTCAACTTAAGCCAGGCCTTAGAATTTATATTTAATAGTTTCCTAACAGCATTGATATGTTTAATGGTTATGAAGGAAGTAAAAAACTGTTCAAGTATACAATAAAATACTGGACAATCAACCCCTGGAAACATTATAAATCAAACTTTAAAATACTTCTGGTATATTCTATAAATCAATTAACATTATAACACATATAAGTGCCAATATGGTACTTTTATGCTTTAACTTGTGATTTTTGGGATTATAAGTTATATTCCTAAGATCTTTTTACCAAATTTAACCTAGTAGAATTTGTGCAGCTTGTAATTATAGGCATGATGTCCTCAATCAATGTCAAAAGTTTAATTTAGGCTATAATCTCCTTTACTTTCTAAATCGATGCTAGGACACAAATCTACACTTGCCTTTGGAACAAGTATAACTGGTGAACTACAAACAATTTTAAAAGTGATTAGTCCCTCTTCTAACACATAATAAAAAAATATTACCCCTAGAGTATTAGTTAAAGGGTATATATGACACTTTTGGCAATTAGACCCATTTTATAAACCATAAAGAAAGGGCAAAAGGGACGTCATATGAAAATAAATAGGCGTTTAATAGTAAATAGAGTAACTCATACATTACTTAGGCGCTTTGTTTAACATGATTGCCTCAAAAGTCCCACGACCTTTGTAAAATTCCCCTGTTACAAAAATTCAAAAGAAGGTTTTTCCATTGAATTCAATAAACTGTTTCCATGCTTAGGTTAAAATTTGGAGAATATAGACGCCACCGTTTCAAAAAAAATACTAAATGTTGTAAAACAAAAAAATAGAATAAAAATTAACTTGTTTAAATTGTTCCTTGAGGATTTTTACAAAAATTTGAACATATTGAGATATCAAAATTTTGAGATATAGACTTACACTTCTCCTTCTACTTTTGTATTTAATTTATTGACTGATGATTGGTCTAGTTAATCTTCCTGGGTACATGTATGTATCAACGCCATCAATTAACATTATAGTTCCATACCTTTTAAATAGGTTTTATTAGATATTGTAAGGTATCATTAATTTTTATTTAATACTTCCCATGTTATTTTCATAAAAAGTTGAAGAAAGCTTCTATAAATATCATCTACTTTCTCATTTTATACACAAATTATGATCATCCTGTAAAGTTGTGCTCAAAAATATTAAGTAAAAAACTGTCCTGGTGAAACCCTAGGAGGCTCAGATACCACTAAACAAACCACTTTATCCCTTTTCTGTTTTAAAGAGAAAACAGTTATTTTTTAGTACTAGTAGTGCGCAACCCAAGAGGGAGGAGCCCTCCAAGCATTTTTATTTACTGAGTGCCAAACAAAGGAATGATAAGATAAAATATCTTGACATGGTGCTGCATTGTTAGCCTAATCATCCATACTATAAGGGGAAGAGGGGGTGTGGGTATTATTGTCTGGCGCTGGTTACTTCAGGTGATGGGCAAAGGCTGAAAAAAGGAAGCTAAAGAATTAGCGGTGTGTGGCAGAAGGAAAAGAGATGAGGGTCCTCCTCATCAATGAGGCCAATGGTGTGCATCACCTCAACATATTGGGCGTGTTGGTATCAGAAAAGGTAATAATTATGGGCGCTCAAGTAAAATACTTTATGCGTTGGAAGTTTTGAGGGTAGTTGGGGGCAAACAGAGATGATCTCACTCATTGGCGAATGCGCGGCCTAATGTAGATGTTAGTTCTTCAATATCAAATTTTGCTTCCTTGGGGAAATCTATAGGGAAGTTGGGTATGGGAAAATCTTGCAAATTAGCTCAGTTGCCATATGGAGAGCTTGGCGAAGGATGTAGTTAGTGGGGCAGCAGCTGCATCAACAGCTTTTTGATAAATATTTTTTAAACTGGTAATCCTTTGTGAGGATGGAAATGGTGTTGGGGAGTTGAAGTGGGGGGTTTGTGAAGAATTACAACCAGGTGAAGTAAGGTTTAATTCTGTAGGCACTGTCAGCTTTGTCAATCTATTTAAGGGCATCAAAAGGATTCTATATTTCCAGCGCTAAACCAGTGACAGTAGTTGGTTGGGTGGCAAATGCTAATTGGCTGCGCACAGTGTACCACAGAAAATCTTTCAGTGCATGAGCCGCCATCTGCTCAGGAATGATTATGGCAGTTAAAACTTAGTTAGATGGAGTGGTGAGAGCAGCGACTCCAGCAAATGAGGTTAGATAGAATTGATCCCCATACAAAAAATTATTAAAACCTGTATTGGGGATGACGCCAGAGGGAGGAGCGGCAGAAGCAGCTTCAGTGGTATTTGCTAGACACTTGCACTTTTAGTGGTCAAGATTAAAACACAAAGGACAAATGACCTAGCCATTTTCGCCGTGTGCCCAGAAGGGATGATCAGGGGTGGATCTGATCATGTAACGGGGGGTATTGCAAGGTGGTTGTCACAAAATAAGAGGAAGATCGTCAGGAATGCGTGAGGCCCAGTGAGAAGATTGGCGCTATCTGCAACCACAAACTGCAGCATGGGGTTGGCGCCATAGGCATTCAAGCCCTCTGTGAGCTTGTGGCAGAGGTGTTTGGGGGAAAGGTAGGATGCAAGCTGAAGAACTGGACCACTAGTGTGTCCTCATCTGGAAAATGAGTTCAGATAGTTGGAGTGAGGGTTTTCTTATAAATTAAAAGCAACTGTGCTGCCACTATGGCATAGCTTTACAAGAGAAGTCAATATCAAAATACCTTTTAAAGGGAAGAAATCTATTACCCTGGCAGGTTTGTAAACCACCATGTCCATCTTGATGATGGCCACACTTGTGTAGGGAGGAGGTTCGCATAATTGACCAAAAGACTAAAACACAGATTGCTCTGATGGACACCAGGGGACTTTTGAGCACTGCCAAAGAGCGTGCAAGGTTGTGGGATAGGTTGCAAGGTGGGGCGTAGTGACTGAAAGTATTTGTGGTCTAGATGGGCCAGCCTGGGGCGTTATGGTGGCAGCTGATAAACGTCAGGAGGTGGTACATTGCCGCCCCGTGTAGGGGAAGCAGGCGTCAATAAAGTTGACATAGTCTAGTAGAAGTGTAGGTTAAAAGGCGGTTGAGTATAAAACCTTTTTTGAATTTAAATTTGACAAAATTAGGTGATCTCAGCAAAAGAGAGCTTTACTAAAAGAAGTCATTTTCAGTCTCAAACCAGAACAATAGATGTTCGTTTTATTAGACCAAGAGTGATTTTCTCATTAGAGTATATGAGACTTTAGTGCTGCCATAGTACTAAAATATGAATGTATCCTTTTTGAAACGTTAAGATAAATTGGATTCTACAACATAAGCTTTCTTTTTTGTTTATAAAAATATACCAATCTCCTTAACATATTTTGTTCTTTCATTAAGTAATCATAATGCTGACTACTCTAAATCCCAATTATTAGGAGATGCTTCCCAAACTAACAAACTTATACTAAATATTTAGTAGGTAAATTCTCTTTATTTTCATCATTTCTAGAAAACCAATTATTCTAGTCTTCTAGAAATGTTGCAGATATATGACTATTATGTAAAGCAAATGGTGTTTTCCCACCAGTGGCTTGAGATAACTCTCTTTATAACTGGGTTTGGGAATTTTAGCTTATATTGTCTAAAGTTGTCATAAGAAGATGATCATTAATTTTCTTATTTTTACTTGGATAAAGTAAAGGCATATTCATTTTTATATAAAAAAACAAGAAGTTAAAAGACCTTCAATATGGAAGGCAACCAAACATAGCATCATTAGCAAAGTAGTGCTATAGTAATAATATGAAATAATATCAAGAAACTCAATTTTTTAAAATAAACTTGTTGGAATATTGTTTGGGTTCTATATTTTATAATGCACTGGTTTTTGGATTTAGGATAAAAATGAGTTTGAAAGTAAAAACCATGTAATGTCACATAACAAAATGTATTGTGGAAGTATAAGCAAAAATCTAATAAATCTATACTGGAAAGATCTTTATAAAGGAATAATCATAAAACAAGAGGCCAAAAGCATGATAGATCTCAAAAAAAGGATCGTTTGGAATAGGAAACTCTTAGTATTAAACTTTCCAGGTAAAGTAACCTGCACAAAGCTTAGCCAATTTGCTTTATTATTTTTTCAAGGCATTATGATATTAGGATTAGAACTTAAGGTCCTTGCTGTTAATTATAATTTTAGGTAAGTCTTCATTTGTTGAACCAATTTTTGTTATATGTGATTTATAAAAAATTTGACTGATACTGAATGATTAGTTTTAGGATTTTAAATTATGTCACAGAAAGGCAAAGCCTTGACTTGAAATGTAAGATATTATAAAACATAAATGTTTCCAGACATACTTTTCTCTCTGCTCAGTATAACTTTTTGAGCAAATTAATTCAGTAAATTAAAAGCAAACACTTATTTGCACACCAAAAGTCTTGCTCTGATGTCATCAGATCCCCCATTGACTGTCCCAGCATGGGGCAGCAGCAAAACTCCCCCTTCCATTTTCCATCTGACAGAAAAACGCGCTCAGACTGGCTCGCCCAGTCATTCCAAACCTTGGGACAATTCGTTCCTCCCAAGGATCTTGATACCCATCTCACCCAAACCCAAGTGGTGCCCCGCTGCCCCCTGGTGCTCCCCCATAGCAACATGCATTTTGGCCTTAGGGTCAAATATGGGAAATTCTTCCTCTACAATGACCAAGCCATCATCAAAATGGCTCAGGTGGTGATGACACCAGCCTGTTTCATTGACTTCCGCCCCTATAAGGGGTACTTTGATCTTGGATTCCCCTGTGAGGCCAATGCGGCCACTGCGGCAACAGTGCCACTAATATTCAATAATATTCCCCTTCCAACAACTTGGACCCAGCTCCCAATGGATACCACCTTGGTAGTCCAGTTCACTGGTTTGCTCACCCCACCTCCCCCCTGAAGTGCTCCACAAGGAGCTGATGGAAGGTTTGGCAGCCTACGGCGCCAACCCCATCTTACAATTTGTGGTCCCAAATGGGGCCACACGCCTCACTGGGCCTCGGGCATATGCCACAATCAGCCCTGAATTTACAAAAATTTCTTTGGCAATTCCCCCTCATGCCACCATCCCATCTGCCCCCAACCATCCGTTCTGGGACCGCGTTGAGGGCGGACGGACGATTTGTCCATCCTGCTTTGAGTTAGACCACTTGAAACGCAAATGACCATACTCAGAAACTTCCGCTGATGCCAAAAGTTTACCCAATGCCCACCAATCCGCCGCTCACCCTGCGCCAACTCCAACATGGGGTACAATCCTACCTCCCCCTCCTCCAATGCCTGATGCTGCAGCTGCACCTACAGCCACCAATCAGCATCCACCTTGCCCCAATGCCATAAATAATTCATCAAACCAAACATCAGATTGGATCCCAATTTGATCCCATGCATCTGCAAATGAATCAAACAAACCTCAACCATACACTGATTCCCCAATCCAATTCAACCAAAATTTATGGGAATTATTGGATGAAATTGATGAATCAGGTAACGTCATTGAAGAACCAACGCTGCAAGTTGAGATGCTCTGTAATGAAGAATGGGATGCAAAATTCCCACCTCAGAAATATGTCCCACAACCTAACGCTAAACTGTTCTACAGCGACTACCAGCTTGCAGTAGAAGCAGCCGCCACACCAGATTGCCGTCCGCTTTGCAAAGCTGCCACCAAATTTGTGGCTGTGCTCGCAGGAGGAATTCCACCTCCCATCATCCCCAAAAATCTTACTGCACAAAGTAAGATCAACATGAAAACTTTACATAAAAACGTCACTGAAGCCATCCAGAACGTGGTAACAGTAGCACGGAATCTGAAAGCAAAAATAACCCAAACCAACATTACCACGTTTGTTAAACTCCCAGACGCCCGCCTCAAAGCTGAAGACGCTTTGGCCAAATACATCGTTGGTATAATGATGGCTGGCAACTATTTGGAAGTAATAGTCATCAAGGATATTGAACCCCATGTCGCTTGTGCCCCCACACCCTTACTATCTGCCTTAACACGCACCCTACTCTGGGATGAGATGGATGTGGCCAAAGACGAGCCCCCTGATCCCCCTCCCCATCCACCATGGAGGGATAGCAGTATTCGCTGCCCACCTAATTGGATATTTTGTTAGGTATGGTTCAATTGATCCGTCCATTTTGGGCGTTTCATTTGAATCATTATTTTTTTGTTATGATTTTTAGTTTGGTAATGTCCATCCCCTGGTCGGCTTACCTCAGTTAAATAAAAAAAATGTTTCCAGACATAGAATATTGGTCATATGTGCTAAGTCTGGGTCCAGCTACCAATATCTCCCCAGTTTCATTTCTGCCCTTTCAAGGGCTTCCCTGTATATAAATCCCAACATCAGCTTACCGTCAAAGTGTCTGCTATCCTCACCAACATCCTCCTCTGCCAGACAACCACATGGCCATGGATCCGCTTTACAAAGGAATTCCCTGTTCTAACTTTCTGGATAACTTCCTTGAAGAAGCCAAAGACAAAATCAAAGATCTTGCATTTGCTGTGGGGTTCTTTTATGTTGATGCGTTCAAGGCGTCACTGTTCAACTCTAATACCCGCAGACGTGACAGAAATTCATAGTTTTGCTTGTGTTCTGGAGCTGTTAACATATCCAAAAAGTCAACATGCTTAGTATGTAGAGGCGCTGCACACTTCTTGCACCTTGATTAATCAAATCTAAAGTACTTTCACCTTCAACCCCATTCCACTGATCCTCTGACTACCATTTTCTCTACTCTCACACATTCCCTCAGGTCTGCACTAAACAAAAGAACCCAACAACTTCCATCTGACATGGTCATATAGGCTAGCTGATGCAGAGTCATATTAGTTATTTTATCTAACTTTTACTTAATACCCACAAATAAAGACGCGTTTTAACCCCTATTTTTGGTTGGCCATATTAGCACCAGATCCAGCTATCATTTTTTGACAATAATAACTAGATAAAAAGTTAAATGGATGACTGATATGAAAATTCTGTAAAGTTGCTATTGTTCACTTACTTTTGAAGTTTATTAATCAATGTCCTTATAAACAAAGAAAGGTAAAATAATATAAGTACATGTGACATAAAGGTTAATTTCATAAGAGATTACATATAGCTGTATTAGTAAATGAGAAAACGTACACAAAAGTTAGCTTTTGATAAGATTATTATAAGCGCATAGGTAAAAACTCCCATATTCTAGGCTCTTCATTGTCAGGATCACAAATCTCTCTGGAAAACATTCAAAATAGCATCAATCACTGAAAACAAATAAATTTCTCAAATTTCTACTCATTATTTTTTGTATTGCTCAACACTTTTTATAAAAAATGTCCAAGAACAACGGGGAGATTTATCATGTTGTTCAATTACGCCTGAGCTCCAAAAAGCTTGAGGTGAGGGAAGGGGAGAGATGAGGCATTGAGAAAGTAAAAAGTATTAGTGATCCAGAGCATTGCTACAATGATAACTGAGAGGGGGAGGTCTGATGGCGTGATATAGACTTTCAGGGCCATCTTGAAGTATACCTGAAAGTGATTGAGCATGTGCATAAGTGTCTACATTTGCAGGTCAAAGCAAGCCTGAAGGAAAGAAACAAAAATAGTCCAGATTACCATGTGTTGGACATTTGCCTCCCAAGCCTCAGGAGAAGGATGTTGTGGGTCAAAATCCGCTTTGATGGGGAAATGTTTGCCATTTACAAGTTTTCTATTACCAAAAAGTAATTTAATTAATGTTAATATTAATATCAAGAAAATTGGCCAAAAGACCCTGTCTAATTCTCTGTGGAACCCCATTAATTGGGGTAACACCATCTTAAAAACTGCATGGATGCCAAACACAAAATTTAATGGTCAGATTACTCTGACCACATGATGGACTTTGGGGCAACCAGCGGAAGGTATTCCCCCAACCATCACCAAGTTTTTCACAGCACCTACGCGGGGACCCCTCCTTTTATAGGCATGGTGGAGGCCCCCCTAGGTGAATTTATTTTCTCTAGCAGTGATTGGTTGAATTACATTAAAACCTTACTGCATGGGTACATTCTTCCCCAAAACCCCTATTATTTTTTTAGTACTAGACCCAAAACCCCTATTATCATTTTCTGAAAAAGTAACTCCCATTTCCCACGATCTAATAGGAGAGTTTACCATATTTCCTAATTTGGAATGCGTTGCAGCTATTCTGAAACTATCCCAAATTCCCCCCAACCCTCTAAATCAGATTAAGTACTGATTGGGCAGATATCAAGAGGATCACTTTTCTCAGATACCCCGCACTTCTAATAAAAATGATAAAAGCCTTAAGATTTTATTAGTGTATTTTTTATTAAATTTTATAAAAAACTTTTGTGGGATACAGTGGTGTAAGCACCAGCGAGAACCCCTAAGCTGGATTCATACTAAATGGTGCTCACTACAGGGGACCCCTGTACTCACCAGATAGTTTCTCTTGAAAAGCAAATAACTAGTGTTTCATCCCGCCTTAAGGTGCTTGAGCAGCGCCCTGTTATACAAAAACCCCCTTTTCGAGACAAATTCACATCTGGTGAGGAAAGTATTGCTTCCTTCCTTTATGTTTAAGAGTCTGCGATGGAAGGATCAACTGACATACAAAAAATCCAGTATATTCTTCCCTGCTTAAACC